>JABXJD010000002.1:6200000-6220000 GCA_013375575.1 Percina caprodes | reverse complement strand
TGTGGACCTGAGCATTGAGTCCCAAAGCCTGCATTTGACAGTAACTGAATAGATGGGAGTTAGTTGTTATCAAAGAAGGAAAAAGCCACCAGTATGGGGTCATATGATGCATGAGGGTGATCCTCTCCAGGCAGAAACTTGGGAGTTGAGGAGTCTCTTGAACATCATGTGATGAGCAGCATTTAGAACAAGGACACTTGTAGGTGTGTATGTGTGATAGCAAGACAGAGAGCAAAAGATGCTATGCTTAATTTATGTGAGTTGTGTGGCCTGTTGCTCCTTTTTTATTTTGGTAATGAGCTTCTGAAACATCAGATAAGATTTTATTAATGTAACATTAAAACCTACTAAATGGACTTTTGTAAAAGCTACCAAAATAAAGGACAGGTATCTACAATATGATCCTCGGAGGTTAACTACTAAATGAAGGGAACTAATTAGATTCCTTAAAATGCTTTACTCAGAGTGTTTTGATTTCCTTTTCCCAGTTAGGATCACTGGCCTTAGAGAAGGCCTGGGAGGACACCGCTTTTATGTTTTTATCCCCAGCACCATAAATAACGCTCAAGTGTGCAAAGTCTGAACAGGTATCTGCAAAATGAGTTTCAGCTCCTTGTTGCTGGTAGAGAGTGTGTGTGAAGAATGTTCTCCAGTCCCTCTGTAACATGGCCCTTGACTTTCAGGTGTTATAGCAGTGTTATAGACTAGGTTTATTTTTTTTTATTTTTTTAAATGCTCAATAAGTAATGTAAATAGGGGGATTAGTAGGTTAGATGACACAGGAAGCACCGCTGGTGGTAAACTTGTTCACATGTCATGCTTCACATCCTTATCCACCAGATTACTGCGGGTCCACCCTGATCTCCAGAGACCGGTGCCGACCAAGGGTCCAGAACCCACACCCAGGAGTGTAATTTTCCAAATAGCAGCTAGAAACAAAAGACAAATGGCAGCCTGTTATGGTTTCTACAGAAAATTAGAGTGTTGCAAACTTATTCTGGTGCGCAGGGTCACTTTTCACTGACGTTTCCAGACTGGAGAAGACGAGCGCAAAGCCAATGCACTAGTGTACAAAGCTAATTTCTGGCCCTGAGGAGGAAGCAGGGCGGACAGACACTCTGTGAACTGTGGCAGGAAGTGAACGAGCAAGGAAGGTCCAGCCCAGGCGTTTCACAGTTGGTCATCGCCTCTACTGCTCCATAAACTAAACACAGCTAGCCATGATAGCTTGGACGTTTTGGCCTGTAAGACGAAATTGGTATCACACATTCTGGATTTCCTGTTAGAACTGCCGGACATACTGGAGTTTTGAGACTTCACTGGTTATCAGCTGGCTTCCTCCTGCCTTGTATGATGTCTGTTATTCACAGGCTGGCTGGAAGGCTGTTTCACCGAGCCGGGCCTAGTCTAGGAGAGACAGGCAGTGGAGAAGGCAGACATGATCAACCACAGGAGGAGCTAGAGGCTTGCTGCTGGAGTGAGTTCATTCTGAAGCTTGACAGGAGCATAGGTTATGGATGGAGCTGTAGTCCATCCTATGTCCCACAAGCTTAGTCGGTCACAGGCTAAGCTAAAAGTTGTACATTTAACAGAGATAATGAAGCTGTTTTTCTTGATAACGTTTGATACTAAATTAAATTCATATCATGACCTGGTAAGTTGAGCGGCTGTTGGCATTGGTGGAGTGGTCTTGTATACAAATAGACACACAGAGGGGCTTGTTGTTTGTCTTTGCTCTGTTGCCTATTGTTTCCAGTTACAGTTCAAAGGAAGGCATTTCTCAGTTACTGTGGAAGTGTCTGTCAGGCACCATTCTGCACAGCTTAACACTATCAGGCTTAAACTGTTACGCAGTAGGGGTGGCACGGTTCATAAAACCCTTGGTTCGGTTTGTATCATGGTTTTAGGGTCACAGTTTTTGGTTCTTTACGGTTGTTGTTGTTTTTTCTTTTAATTTTCAACACTCAAGAAATATAATTCAGCATATAATATATAGTGTAATTATACACAATTTAGGATACAGTATTTAAAAATAGTTCATACCATGTAATCATGCACCAACTGAATTTGACTTGACTTTAAGCACATTATTGGAACCATCTCTGAGGAAAGTGAGGTGAGATTTTGATACAACAAGAGGGAAGACATCGATGATTTCAAGTCTTTTCATTTATTTGGCAAGAAAAGAAGAATGTGTATTACCATCTCCAGGAATGTATGGGCCTTTTTAGTACACAAAGATTTAAGTATTACAGAATATCAATTGAAATAACTTGCATTTATGAAACTGCCAACTTTAGTGTAGCTCTTAGAAAAGTGTATGCTTTAAAAGAAAAATAAGTCCTAATGCTCTGTCTTGAATAAGTCAGAACATGTTAAACATGAAAAAGTTGTGATTTCTTTTTTGTATAGTTCTTTAAAAAGTAATCTTGTTTTGGGGAGAATAAAAAATACTCTGGGCTGAGTTTTCCTAGGAACCTTACTAAAAAGGGCTCAGGGTGCTGGAGATGTTGGTATAATATGAAAATGGCTGGTGGATTTAAGACAAAAAGATCATAATTTATTGAATTAATCAAATCTGAACATATCTGTCAGTGGCTTGTTGATCTTTACATTGTTGGTTTATTTCCTCTACAGACCTGGGCTGAGACATGCATTCATACGGTTTGATAAAGTACTTATTGGACTTTAACTTATCATTGCACCCACAACAACGAGCGTAGCTGTCCTCAATTTACGTCACCCTGTACATGTCATCTTTGTTTTTTTCTGCATCCACCGTGTGTTTGTGCGCCCATCAGTCGTTGGGGTGGGGGGCTGAGCAGCCCCGCCCGCTACAGAGAGCCGGCAGGATTAAATTGATGATGTTGTTAAAATGTGTACAGGTTAGCAGGATGGTCAGAAATGTTTTGCATGGTCTTTCGCAGTACATTTTGTTGGTAACTTTTCCACATCTCTTTTTTTTCGCGAAATTGAAATCAGTCACCTCAGATAAGCTTACAGCACTGAGTTGACATACTGCCAGGGAATGATCCTAATATGCAATATCCAGCAGCAAGCAAAGCAAAATGAGGATGGAGTTCAGTGATCTGAACTGTAAAGTTTTTTTCTTTTGGATTTTTCTCATAGCAACCTAATCATAGCAAGTAATCCTTGTGGTTGTTGGTCTTGTAAAACCACATTTACAGGAAGTAATACTGACAATACTTGTTTTCTGCCAATAATATAAACATAAATAAGGGCCCTCTCAACCTGTAAAAATATATAAAATATATATGTGTATATGTGTATATATATGTGTATATGTGTATGTATATATGTGTATGTGTATATATATGTATATATGTGTATATGTGTATATATATATATGTGTATATATATATATATATATATATATGTATATATGTGTATATGTGTGTGTGTATGTATGTATATGTGTGTATGTATGTATATATATATATATGCATATATGTATGTATATATGTATGTGTGTGTATATATGTGTATGTATGTTTGTATGTATATATGTATGTATGTTTGTATGTATGTGTATATGTATGTATGTATGTATATGTATATATATGTATATATGTGTATGTATATATATGTATATATATGTATATATGTGTATATATATGTATGTATGTATGTGTATATATATATGTGTGTGTGTGTGTGTGTGTGTGTGTGTGTGTGTGTGTGTGTGTGTGTGTGTGTGTGTGTGTGTGTGTGTGTGTGTGTGTGTGTGTGTGTGTGTGTGTGTGTGTGTGTGTATATGTATATATGTATGTATATATATATATATATACATGTACATATATAAATCAGCTTCACTTTGTGCCATTTATTCACTACCTATTATAATATAAACACACCTATACACACACACTGTATAGGACACACACAGCCAAGGGGTCATGGTAATACCGCACATCTCTAATACTCAAGAACAAGTACACAGTGAGACAGATGCATGTGAATAGAGGTGAATGGAACATGAACGTGTGATGTGACTATTGATTCAGTTTGTTTGCTCCTGAATTGGTCAATAATTTAATGAGTCAATTCTTACAGTAGGATGTAAAGTAACTTCCCATTGGTGTTTTTGCTAGTAACTGCTCACCGGTCACAGTGAAATATCCACTGCCAGTACTGAGCTGATGACTACAATTGATTTCTCACCTTCCTAGTTTACATGCATCCCTCTCACTGATTTATTTTGCGCCACATGAACAAGGCCTGATGTAGCCTGGGACCCGGTTTGGCGCGCTTCACAGTTAAATGTCGGTCAGCTCGCACTAATATAACCCCTCTGTTCCTGCGTCAGAGTAGGCCAGTAAGGCCCTGGGGAGAGATGTAGGATTGATTTTTGGAGGATCAATTCAGCACTGGCACTGCATACAGTAGACTCTTTGGTGCATTTGGGCAGGGAGGAAAAAGTTTTACTGTGGTTTGTTTGTTTTTGATTTGCTTGTGTCTCCTGAGACACTTTTGTGTTTTTGAAAACATCCAGTTTTACTGCAGATGTGCCATCTGATTGGTTCTGCTAATAAAGGAAAGTTTCAAGACTCTAGATATGTCTAGTTCATCTCAAGGGTCTTCACTTACTTAGTTTTCCATACGACCACCTCTCGGTTGGATAAATATACCAGCTAGTCGTGTGTGTGTGTGTGTGTGTGTGTGTGTGTGTGTGTTGCAATGTGCTCACACATGGGAGGGAATGGCAGAGAGTACTTTGTGTACAGAATAAATATTGATACAAACCAAAGCAAGGGTCCAATTGATCTATGTGAATGTAACTGGAGCAACTGGTCTCCATGCTGTTTGACGGCACACTGGATGTGGATGCTACTTTCTGATCTTGGTTCCCGGCAAAGTGACAGTCACAGGAGAGACTGAAGACATCCTACTGGCAAGGACACTTGAATGGTTTCTGTGCATCTGACCACAGTGCTCTCAGAGGGGAAGGATAGGTCATGAATTAGTGACTGTGAAGAAGAGGCCAAGGAAGCAGAAGAGGGGAGACTTTGCAGGGCTAATGTGTGACAGGAAGAGCTCCAGAAGGCATGCAGGAAAGAGGGAGTCATCATCACGCTCAAGTGAATCAGGGTCGCGCTCGGCAGATGCTGCAGCACCAGAGGCACCCATAGTCATCCCAGATGGTAAGGAATTTGGGGTTACAGGAGAGTTGAGGTGTTAAGCCTTACGTTATCACCTGTAATAACCATGATGGTTTTGGCAGCCAGGCCTCAGAACAGAAAGAAAGACTTAAATCAAAAGAATTCCTCACAGACAGCTGTTTTAGCTCCCAGCTACTTGTGCAGCAGCAGCGCCCACGTTTTTTTCTCTGAGCAGCTCCCAAGTTATGACAGTAATATCCCTATTTGTGACTCTTTCTGGTTGGAAGTGGAAGTTGAGTAACTTTCACAGGAAATGTATCCTCCCTGTTGACCAGTCTGCCTCCAGTGCTCTCTGTGAGAGCAACAGTGCTCTCGACATGTTTATGCGAACTTTGGTCTTTGCCGTTTTTGCTGGCTTTCTCCCATCCTTTGTTGGAGCTTCTGGTCTTTGGAGAATTTGCAGGAAATCACATTAGCTAAATGTGTGTGTGTGTGCGCAATGTCTATGTAGATAGTTGCTATTTATAAGGTTTTCATAATACTTTCATATCAGTTTTATAATTTAAACATGTTTAAAAGTCCATTACTTTAACTATCAAGTTGGTGATTACATAATTTACTATGCACTTTCACTATTGACAGAGGACTGGCTTTATTTAAACTGACCTTGGCTTTTGTTTTTGCATTGATTAGGCTACCTTGGCAGATGGACATTCCACATTATCCTGAATAGCTTTTTAGTATTGATGTAATTATCCATTATTTCTACTTTTGAACTTAGTCCTATATTTATGAAATATTGTGTCCAAAATGTTTAGCATTAAATGTAAAGCGTTCTTTTTTTTATGCTTTTGATTTATATTTCTTGACGTAAATAAAGACAAAAAATTTAAACTATTGTCTTTTTGTTGAAAGATATGTTATTATAACCTCAACCAGTGTGTGTCCCAGCCTAACAGTAGAAAAAGCTGTCCTCCCTCACCTGCTAGGGCAGTTAGTGTCCTCAAAACTAGTACATAGATAGTAAGGAGGAATGAGGAAGGACTGGTTATCTACATGTTCCCACAGAGCACCGTGATTAGCCCCATAAAGATAACAGCAAAAAAATGTATGGCTGCATATAACATTGTGTGCCAAGCTGTCAAACTCTTTCCACAGGCCTAAGTCTGTTGGTGTATAATAGTGGCTTGTATGTGCGTATATGCACAGTGTTGCATGTGTATTTTTTATTTTTTCATTGCCATGTCATAAACTGTTGACAATAACCAGATGTAGGGACTTCTCAAGGCATTGCAGTCTGATGTTAGACTACACTCTTGGCATAGGATCAATTTATTATTCCAGATCAATTTATTTTTCCACCACGGTGGCATATTGGCGAACCCCTGACTTAAGTCTAAGGGTCCACTTCGGAAAAAAAGAAAGATGAAACAGAAGATAGTTTAAAACATTTTTTAGTCTAAATACTTTGCTAATTGAAATCAATTTGGAATGTCAGGTCACTCGGTGTGCATAACCCACTTTGGCCATAATGCAATAGTATGGATTTTTTGGTGCTGGGCAGTGGCTGCTTCCGGCACATGCACTTCTAATGTCTTCCTTGCAAAACTGCTCAGCTTGTGTCAAGCTGTATGGTTTCCTAATGTGATGCGCCAGATGGTTTGTTACACAAAACCATCTGAAATGCTGTCATTAGAAAAACATACCTGGCAGGTGATGGCTTTGAGCCATCTGTCTATCTTGTCCACCATTGATGTTTTGACCAAACAGTCGTGACCGTCGAACACCTATACCGCGTACGTAGCTGCCTGTAGCTCCTTACTGGATGCTGATTAGTGCGGAAAGCTGGTAGTTCAGACACAAACACATCAGGTTGGAGCCTGGCGAGATGGATTTTTTTGAGTGGTGCGTGATCCAAAGATTCTTTGCGTGAATGTGATAACACAGGAATCCAGCTGCTGTGCAAGGTAACTGGGCACCATGAATCATCAGTAGTCCTTTCTCAAACTCTAGCTAGGATTGAGGTTTTGACTGTGGCTCAGCCACTATTAGTCATTGTTTTACAAAATATATATATTTGAAAGTAGGCAATGTTTCTTTTATAGAATGGGCTTATTTTAAATTATATGGGAAATTAATGTGTTTATGTTAAACGAATATTAAGTGTGTCTGACTGAATCGCACCAAATTGTTTCAACATTAGGTGTTCTTGTGTTTTGCGACACAATATTGGCTGGTTTTGGGTTGGGGTTTTGCTGCATTTATTTATCCCTGTGTTTTCATGAGCCTTCCATGTTCCGCTGCAGAGAAGCATCCCCACATCTAATGCTGGCAACACCATAAATCATATTGGGGATGATGAAGTGATGTCCAGTGTTTGGCTCACTGAACATAGCATTTAGTGTGATTGTTAGAAAGGCCAAATTTACTTTAATAAGACCATATAACCTTTTCCCACTTTTCCCAGAGTCTCCCACATGCCTTCTGGCAAACAATATCTGAGATATCACATGTGTGGCTTTCTCTTTGCCACGCTCCCATAAAGCTGTTACTTGTGAAGCACCCGGTTAACTGTTGTCGTATGCATAATATCGCCCATCTTAGCCATCAAACCCTGTAGCTTATTAAGGGCCTCCATCACTAGTACCTGTCTTACAGTTGCACAGATTTCCAGCTGTGTCATACTTAATCTATTTTTTAAATGATTGAGCTTGCTGTACTCTGAGGGTGCCTTGGAGTTTTTTTGTATTCTTCCACTGGTCGGTATATTTCTTTAAAGATTATTTATTTGGGCATTTTCAGCCTTTATTTTGATAGGATAGCAGAAGACATGAAAGGGGAGAGAGGGGGGGGAATGACATGCAGTATAGGGCCTCAGGTCGGAGTCAACCCCTGGCCCGCTGCGTCGAGAAGTAAACTTCTATTTGGGCGCCGCTCTACCAACTGAGCTATCCAGCCCCTCCCCCCGTTGGTACTTTAAAGTGAACTTGTCATGAGTTGGTTTTGAATGCCCTTTTATCTCCGTTCATCATGGTTTTTACAAGGAAAAATACAGCTGTAACAGCAGTTACAGGTGTATTTAACCTTTACTTGTCACACCTGGATTTTATAAAGGTGATCTCTAATCATCTTTTATTGTGTGGTTTCCAAAAGCAATTACCTGCACTTGTTATGATTTAGGTGTGGTATAATAACACCTAAATACGAACCAGTACTTTTTTGGGCTATAAATACATTTGTAGTGATGTGTTCTAATCTATCGGTAAACTGGTGTATTATTAGCTTGAGCGGTATACATTTAGATTATCAAGAATGTTAGCATTAATTTAATTCTTAAATTCTGCCAAAAATGACGTACTATTTATCTTTTACACTTTCATGATTGGGGTAGAAGCAGTTGTTTGGGACCCAATAACAAAGAAAGTAGCAAGTCTCAGCTGAGCAAACTGTCATGAGTTGGTCACGCAGACAGTATTTGTGTTAGTACACATAACATGTATCATGCAGTATTGTGCTTTTCTCTGGGTCTTGGTGATTAGGTGTGGTAACCTATTATACAAAATCCTGTACGTCTGGAGTGATGAAAACAGGGAAACTCTCTCTCTCTCTAATGAATATGCACTTTGTTTGTAATTACAGTGAAGGAGTTTCTTGCCAAAGCCAAAGAAGATTTCCTGAAGAAATGGGAGAATCCAGCCCAGGTGAGAGTGAAAGAGAATGCCTTGTCTCACTGTAATCATCATTCATTGCTGCTATGATTTTGTCATTCTTATTTTTGCAGTGTTATGGTACCTTTTGCTCATATTGTCTTTAGTTTTGTGTTAGACACCTTTTTTTTTCACATACTTGTTCACTCTCAGGCAGACACATGGTAATAGTCCCGCCTATTAACAAATGTAGTCCTATCTATTTGAGGAGCAGTGCACCCTCTGCTGGGCTAATTTTATACGCAACGTTTTTATTTATTTATTTTTTTTAGAATGAGAGCACCTCTACTGGAGTCTCAATAAAGAAATTCCAACATATCCAATTCACATCAAAACAATAGAAATTATTTTATAAATACTCATTATTGATACACTTTCTTAAAGGTATTATTCAGGACAAACTGAACTTAAGTAGGACTATTTTTTTGGTATGTTGCTGGCAAGTTGTTATACACCCTTTACTCTCAATGACAACCTTTTCTCCCCCTCAGCAAACTGCAGCATTGGACCACTTTGAGCGTTTGAAGACCCTAGGCACTGGTTCTTTTGGTCGAGTCATGCTGGTTAAACACAAAGATTCGGGCCAGCATTTTGCCATGAAAATACTTGACAAACAGAAGGTACAGTACTTATGGACATGTCTTTCAAGAGAAATACTACTTTGTAAATAAATGTTTGACTAGGATGCTCCAGCTTGTATTTTTGAGATGATTATAATGTCTCTTTTGTAGAAATTGTGTTTGCAAGTACAAGACTTAATGAGTGTTCATATGCGCATTTTCCTATTTAAACTTTAAACCAGAGAGCCAGGAATAATCCATTAGTTTTAACAAGTATACAGCCTGGAATTGAATATAGTCGAGGAGGATAGGAGAATATTATATTTATTTAACCTTCTGATCTTACAAAATGTACAGTAGTTCATCACCAGTGTTGGGCAAGTTACTTCCAAAATGTAATGCATTATAGATTGGTAGTTACTGTCATTAGATATATTCCAATATTACTTTCTCTGAATTGTAATGCTTTACACTACTTTTGCATTACTTTTGAGGTACTTTCACCAAAGTAACCACAGAAATAAGATGTGGCAGGTAGCTTGTGAATTTCACCTCGTGGATCAACAAAGTCTCATGTTTATCCAATTTAATACGTCATTTATTCATAATATTTTGTATTAATCTGAATCTGCAAAGTAACGTTATATAATAAATGGTGAAGTAAAACAATACTCTTAAATACTTAACTCTGAATTGTAGTGGGGTAGAACTATATGGAGATACTCAATTAAAATTACTACGGCTGGGACAATATGCTTTTTGTCCCGATTTGATTCTTTCACGATACATAGTGATACATATGCTGATTCGATTTATATTACAATTTGTATTGCAGATTTGTTGCGATTTGATAGTATTGCGATTTTTCTTTTCCTCCTCTTAACAAAAACAGTGGATTAATACACTTCTAGAGACAATATATCATGAGACATTTCTAGAAACTAATTGTTTTAGAAGAATAATCCAAATCACATGTCAGTCAGTCAGACATTTATTTAATTTGTACATAACATGTAGAGCTGGGTAATATATCAATATTATATCGATATTGAGATATGAGACTAGATATTGTCTTAGATTTTGGATATTGTAATATCGTAATATGGAATAAGTGGTGTCTTTTCCTGGTTTTAAAGGCTAAATTACAGGAAAGTGATGTCATTTTCTGAACTTACCAGACTGTTGTAACTGTTCTATTATTTGCCTTTACCCACTTAGTCAATATATCCACATAACTGCTAATTATTTATCAAAAATCTCATTGTGTAAATATTTTGTGAAAGCACCAATAGTCAACACTACAATATTGTTGCGGTATCGATATTGAGATTTTTGGTTTAAAAAAAAAATATTGTGATATTTGCCATTCTCCATATCGTCCAGCCCTAATAACATGTATTTTTTTGCTTGTTCTGGTTTTGCTCGTTTTGCTGGAAAAGAATATCCTAAGTCAGTGTTACCGTATAAACAGAAAATATTTAGGTGAATCATTGGTAAAATAAAAAATATCGATTCTAGGGAAAGAAAAGATTTTTCAAAATTGTCGCAAAAATTCACTATACTGTACATAGGATTTCCATTAACTTAACACTGCTGATAAAATGTAATGCTAATATTTATGTGTAGCAAGCCTAAACGTTAATTCCTGACATGTTTATATCTGTCAGTTGCTCGGACACACAGCTGTCTTTGCAGACGTACCATTTCCTGTTGTCTGTACCCTCTCTGGTTCTGGCTCTAACCATGGGAACAGCAATGGGACAGCACCTCGTTTCAATGCAGTGTAAAAACTTGTGAAAATCATGGGAGTATGTTTCACAAATGTAGAATCAGTCTCTGCAGTCATCTCAGCCGTTGAATTCCAGCAACAGAAAATAACGTTTTTTTACTCAAGTGTTTTTTTACCACTTAATTCGGGGTTAAAATGCATTGTAACTTGCTTTACTGATATTGTAACGTGTATAATATTACCGAAATGTTATTAGTAATGTGTTATATTACTGCATTACAACAAAAAGCAATACATTAATGTAAATGCATTACTTTTGTTACTGGTCATCACCAGTGTAATTACACAGTTATCTGTGTATAAAGCCTCGCTGCTTAGTAGCTCCATGGAGAAAGGAGACGTGAATGTTACAAAATCAAAACTTTTTTTGTAGCACTAAAAGTGCATTTTCTGATCTTTATTGGCATAGAGATCACTGTTGTGAAAGTTCAAATTGCCTGCAGTGCCATTAACCTACTCGTAAATGAGATGCTTCATCTCAAAGGCTATGCTTTCAATAAAGTCAAATACTCTTGAGTGTATTGTCACTAGAAATGCGCGGGTTGGCTCTGACGTAATCCAATTTAAAGACCCGCACCCGCATGGACATCTCACTGATCCCTTTGGGATATATGTAGTCTGCTAATTTGTCCTTGATGAAAAATAAAGCATAAAATATGTTCACATTTTAGAGAATGTCATTCATATTTTTTTTTCTCATTGATTATTGCACCCATGTGCAACCCATCCACTATTAATCAGAAAATTTCATTTTTATGACCAGGCACCGCGTGCCCACTGGTGTAACTGCAATCTGCACTTCACTAATTGTCACTGAAAGAGTTCCTGGCTTCACGACATGTTGATGTTACAGATCATGTCTGGCTTAAAACTTGCGTGGAGGAATTAATGGTAATACTAAGAATAACAAAAGGCTTTTGGCACAAGTAGTGATCCTCTTTGTTTTTGATCTATAATGATGATATATGATGAGCCATTTTGACACCATATTTTGCCTGAAATAAGCCTCCATCCTGATCCCTTCTAGGTAGTGAAGCTGAAGCAGATTGAACACACACTGAACGAGAAACGTATCCTGCAAGCTGTGAGCTTTCCCTTTCTGGTGCGACTGGAGCACTCTTTTAAGGTGTGCATAAAATAGTTTCTCTCTAAGCATGTTCACCTAATTTGTGTATGTGTTTTGCTTGTCAAAGTAAGACTTTGCTCATCGCTCTACAGGACTACAGTAATCTGTATATGATAATGGAGTATGTACCCGGCGGCGAAATGTTCTCACACTTAAGGAGAATCGGTAGATTCAGGTGAGTTGACTTTTAGGTAACTCTTAAACATTTCCATTCACCACTTGTTGACTGTAAATATTGTGCCTGATCTGTTTTGTAGTGAACCACACGCCCGCTTCTACGCAGCCCAGATTGTACTGACCTTCGAATACCTTCACTCGCTGGATCTCATCTACCGAGATCTTAAGCCAGAGAACCTGCTAATTGACCAGCAAGGTTATATACAGGCAAGGATTGCATGTTTGTAATAATTAGGTTTCATTGGTCTCTCTGCTCTTGCAAGTGTGTGCTGATTTCTTAGAGCTGTATTCTCTGTTCCCCAGGTAACAGATTTTGGATTTGCGAAAAGGGTGAAGGGCCGAACCTGGACACTTTGTGGGACCCCAGAGTACCTGGCACCAGAGATCATCCTCAGTAAGGTAAGCAATCAGCAGTGCGCATGTATGAAAAAATGCTGTTAATTAAGAATGCTTTCAAAAATGGAAATGTTAATAGTTTTTTTTTTTTCATCAATTCACAAAATGCAGTGAATGAACAGAAGAGGAATCTAAATCAAATCAATATGTGGTGTGACCACCCTTTGCCTTTTAAGAAAGCATACATTTTTCTAGGTACACTAGCACAATTTCTGGGAGAACTAACCATAGATCTTCTGTGGGTGTAGGCTTCCTCAAATCCTTCTGTCTCTTCATGTAATCCCAGATACACTCAATGTTGAGATCAGGGCTCTGTGGAGGCCATGCCATCACTTCCAGGACTTCTTGTTCTTGAAGATAGACATATACATTGAAGATAGTTCTTAATGACCTTGGCTGTAAGTTCTCCTGCTGCAGAATAAATTTGCGGCCAATCATACGCCTCCCTGATGGTATTGCATGATGGATACGTATCTGCCTGTATTTCTCAGTAGTGAGGACACCATTCTTTGTTTGCAGAAATGCAGCCCCAAACTTGCAAGGAACACGTTTTGGACATGTTAAAATGTTTTAGTTTTTTGGCTTTTATTGTATTATTTTTTACATGGTCAAAATAAAGCCTTTATTCATTGATTCATTCAACATGGGAATTCATTTAGGAAACCACTTCACTGTCAACATCAACTTCTGCACTGCGGTACAATTTACTGTCTATTGCTTACACTCTAATTAGGGGGAGTTTTTGTTTGAGTTCATATCTGACCGCCCTTTATTTCCTGTGTTGTCCAGGGTTACAATAAAGCAGTGGACTGGTGGGCTCTGGGAGTGCTGATATATGAGATGGCTGCTGGTTACCCCCCCTTCTTTGCTGACCAGCCTATTCAGATTTACGAGAAGATTGTATCAGGGAAGGTGAGTTTAGAGATGCCTACTTACAGTATATAATCATTTTTTTATTGTTGTAAGTTTGATTGTCCCAGCACAACACAGTGCAATGTCCCTTAACAGAGGCAGTGGTTTGTAAACTAAAATAAATAAAAGTCCATAATTCATACTACTGATGTTTTATCAGTGATGGTACATCACCGTTAATTATATAAAGAGGACTGTGGTGGTTGTGTATAACATTTGCAGCCAAAGTGTTAAGGCTTTTTTTAGGCATTTTTAGAACTTTGACTGGACAGCTGAAGAAATGTAAGGGGAGAGCGAGGGGGGAATGACATGCAGGTCGGAGTCGAACATGGGCCCGCTGCATCAAGGAGTAAACCTCTATATCTGGGCGCCCGCTCTATTAACTGAGCTACCCAGGCGCCCCAAAGTGTAAAAGTTAAAGGATGACTGTCCAACAAAGAAACCTTTGCTTGCTTTGTATTAAGTGGATTATCCCTAAGAAAGCACATATTTATTTTATTGTAAATAACATTCTCAAATACTTTTTTTTTATTTTTAATAAACCTTCAAATCACTCAATTTATAGACTAGTGAGGTGTCTGATTTTATTATGGAACAATTCAGTTTGATTCAATGTTGAAACGATTCAATGAGATACGATTCAGATAGACACACTAAATATTAATTTGATGTAAACACATTCATTTCTCAAATAAATTTAAAATAAGCCAATTCTATAAAAGATGTATTGCCTACCTTCAAAAAAATATATTTTGTAAAAGGGACCAGGGAATAGCAAAGCTAGGAGATGCTTATAGTTTAACATGAACTTAATTCGCTAGCCATGTATAACCAAATAACAAACGCATCAGCTCAATACTAAATTGCACCGCCTCCTTGCTCCTGTAATCTTAGAAACAGTAACTCAAACATAGGTCCATGTTACACAGCCATTGTAAGCACTCCTTAATCATGTACAGTATTGCACAAGTACACGTGAGCACAATAATACTGTTGTGAGCGTTGGGATGCAACAAGCTGACTTTTATGCAAATGTAACTGAACATCTTGGAACATATGAAACTAATATAAACTTAACACACATCTATTTACTGTATATGTATACCAGTCTTCTTATATGTGTATGAACACACACATGGATGGATGACTCACAGACCGCAGCCAGTACAATTTACGATATCCACAATGTATTCCTCTCACTGCTAACTCAAACAAAACCTCACAGTCCGCACATCGCTGATTGGCTGATCCTGCCTCCCCAAACATGAATGACGAAGTCCTTCATCACACAAATGGTGAGGCTTTTGTCTCCATCACACATAAACATACAGTTCTCTTTCAACAGCATTACACACATCACAGCAACTACCTTGGATTGACGGCAAAGCTTCCAATTTGTAACATTGGAACCGGGCCATCAGCCAAATCTTGGTCCAGGTAGATGGAACCAGGGGTCTGTGTATCGATCGTAATCGTATCTGTGATAATACAACCAGATACCGATTCATATCGTTGACTCTTAACACCCCTAAAAATGATATTCATGTAAATTTACAGAAATAAAGCAGATGATATAGGATTGTATTTTGAGATTGTAACCGTATGAAAAAGCGAAATGAACAAACTTAAAAAATAAAGGAAATAAATGGTTAAATTAAAATTGCCAAAGATAAAATAAATGTGATTATACTAAATAAAAGTGGCATAAAAACATAAATCATAGCTTAGATAACGCAGTCTAGTAACATTGGTTTCCTACCTTTCAATTTTAAATTTTACTTTTGGTTTAAAGATTTAAAGATTCAATTTGTTTATTAATCCCCAGTGGGGAAATTACAATTTACACTCTGCGTACACACTTTGTTAGTAAATCACACACAGGCCTGAAATACACACACATGCTCAGGACCTATACATGCACTAATGGAGAGATGTCAGAGTGAGTGGGCTGCCAGCTGAACCAGCGCCCTAAGCGGGTGGGGGGGTACGGTGCCTTGCTCAAGAGCACCTGGCAGTGCCCAGGAGGTGAAGTGGCATCTCTCCAGCCACCAATCCACACTCCATATTTTTTGGTCCATATGGGGACTTGAACCAGTGACCCTCCCGTGACCCTTTTAATTTACAAAGTACCTGGGTGTTTGTCTTGGGGGACATTGGCATAGAAATTACTGCAAACATGTAGCATGTGAACGGACAGCACATGTACAGCAACACAGAGTCACAGATTTGTTTCACAGTTTATTAGGTACGTACACCAAAGCCCTTAATTTTACATTCTGGCAAGTCATTTGTCATACTATGAATGGGATGAATCAGCCAGACAGCATTCCTCGCATCATTTAGTGTTCATTAGAGCATTGGATCTAACGAGTGTCCTCAGTGAAGTTGAACATTGTATCATAGTTAATGCTAGGTAGGCCCTTTTTAGCATCTCCCAATTGGCTGTCATCTCTGGCTTTTGTGCGTGGTCGTAACTCAACAGTGGTGAGAAAAGCAAAAGCTACTAATAGTAAGCAACCCTGTGGGCAAAAAATGGCTACCTCATCAGAGGGGTCAAAGGGGAGTGGAGTGGAGCGGTGCAAAGAAGCAGACATGCCACAACCAGCTAAACCAGATCCAAATTCAACATGAATGTGTACAATGTCATCTTAGACGGCATCAATCACAACACAATGCACCACTCATAGGCTTGCACTTAAATTTAAGTGTAGGCCAGAGTCCTGCAGTGTATTTAAAAACAATAGCATGATGTATAAAACGCTGGGTTTGAGAACACACTTTGACGCTGCTTTTACTCTTTGCAGGTTCGCTTTCCCTCCCACTTCAGCTCAGACCTGAAGGATCTGTTGAGAAATTTGCTGCAGGTGGACCTGACCAAGCGCTTTGGAAACCTCAGGAATGGAGTCAACGATATCAAGGGCCACAAGTGGTTTGCCACCACTGATTGGATTGCCATCTACCAGAGGAAGGTGAGAGGGCCAGCCTTTGTACAGTAGTAATGTGTACAAACAGAGCCCACCTCCTATTTTGAAATCAGAACAGAAGAAAAGTGGTGCTGACAAAGGAAGATGGCTTTAATGAGCATTTGGTCAGCGTAAGTGTCTTTAGTCTACATCTGCGGCTACGGGTAATTTCACACCATTTGAGCTTCCTCTGCACAGACAATATTACATTGGAGACTAATGGGAAAAGGAAACAGACAAAACAAGTTTGAGTTTTTTGGCTTTTTCTTAACATAAAATCTGATGGATTCAGTAGGATTACAGCAGCATACCAGAAGTCCATTTGACATTACATGCATGTAGTGAGTGCTGATAGTGTGCAAACATTAAATGTTGATAACAACACCATCTATAAACAATACACAGAATAAATGCTTTGAGAACATGCGTTCAACAACGTTTTTTTTTTCATACATTTTAAATTAATTCTGGGAAATCTAGGAAACTAGCAACTGGTAGAAATCACCAGAGGCCCCAGGATACAATTTTATCAGAAAACGTATGCCACGGTACGATGTTATTGCCATTTTAAACGATTGCAAAGCATTGCGATATTCTGCAATATATCGAAATGTAGTTCCTTTTTTCCAACTTCACATCCTGTCCCTAAAAGAAAACTTTCTTCTTTTTTTTAAATCTTGTTTCATTACCTGTTTGATCTAATAAGATACAATTCTCACTAGAAAAAACTCAACTGCACCATCTAGTGGACTGAAAAAGCAATTGATTTTATTATTCTAGTACAAAAAATGTAAATTCTCCTGTGCAATTTATATAATAAAAAAATCGATACCTGGAGTCTGCGTACAGTATTTCCATGGAAAATATTGTGATACTATGTTCGATTTTCCCCCCACCCCAACAAAATGACAAAATGAGTGTCTTTCAAGCATGCTTTCTTGATTGCATAATGCATTTTAATTGTTTTTTAAGTTGCTACTATAAATGAATATAAATGGGTTTTTAATTGTCTCTATCTCCTGAGACCTATTCCAATGTCATCCAGTAGTGTATTGTCCCTGCCATGGCTGTGGTTCTCTCTATTAGACAACACTGCAACATTCTGATGATTTGGTTCTCCTGTGTGTTCCAGGTGGAAGCTCCCTTTATTCCTAAGTGCAAAGGCCCTGGTGACACAAGCAACTTTGATGACTACGAGGAAGAGGAAATCAGAGTCTCCTTCACAGAGAAGTGTGCTAAGGAGTTTTCTGAGTTCTAGATTCCAACCATGAGTAGTGGAGAGAGAGAGAGAGACAGGGTTTTAGAAAGTAAAAGGGGGTCGGAAGGAAGGAAGCGCTAGGGTGGACTGCTAACTTGCTTATTTGTAATGACGACAACAATGTAAAACCTCCCCAACGGAAAGGTAGGCAAAGTGAAGAAAGATCCAACAGAACCAGCAGTGTTGCCTTTTCTGATTGTTTCTCAGCTGTTACCTATTCATTTTATTTATCCCTCTTGTGTTAATGACAGGGGCTCAAGGAGATCAGGCATAGGTTGTGGCTGTCCAGCTGTACTTGTCTCTTTCTAATAGTGTAATGACATGTTTTTAGTCAGCAGGTTGAGGCATTGGTTTTCTGTTAAGGTACTGAATCTGCTAGGCTCCTTTTTTTTTTTTTTTTTTTTTTTTTTTGAATGGGCCCTCTCCACAAGCTTCTCAAAGAGTGATTGTTGTATCTTGTCACCCTGGTTCCCCCTCCATCTCGCCATCCTGAATCTGTCCAAGCAATACCAAGTCCAACAGATGTGCCTATCACAATGCCAACTGGTTGGAAAACTGTGTCGAAAGCATTGGTGCAGAGCTTTGGCTATGATGGCATCAACCCTTTGTGTCCATTTGGTTTAAAGCTTGAAAACTCTCTGCACCTACCTTTGTTTGCTAAATGTGGCATGATTATTGGGTAGATGATGCACTCACTGCTTGCAGTTGAAGCAGTGGTGACCTCTTTGATCAGAGTAAAAATGATTTATCACAGTAAACTTCATCTAGGTCTTTCGCCTTTTGGGGATCTGTGAGAAATGGTAATCATGGGGTTTGCATTTAAGTCTGTCTTTCTCTTAGCTGAATTTATTAGAGCATTTTAAGAATCCTATTGGTAATCATGTTGTCCTTTTTATGTCAATCTCTGTGCTTGTGTGTTATTTAGTGCTCAAGGGTGGGTTAAAAAGCTGTGGTTTCTCAGCAACTAACATTGTGGTCACACTCCTGACTATTGTTTATTTAATTCATAGTACATTTTTACATGTATATTGAGATAGGATATATATATATATATATATATATATATATATATATATATATATATATATATATATATATATATATATATATATATATATATATATATATATATATAAAATCATCTTTTTCAACATTGTCTCATAGCTGTGAAAGTGAAATTAAGATTTCATAAATAAACAAATATAAATTCTGCCAAATTTGCAAATTGAGAACATTGCAAAGTTTTCTGTATGTAACTATGATGGTGGTGGATTTTAATACGCTAAAAAAAGTAGCAAAACGTTTCAACAAAATGTGCATGTTATTTTTGTACAATATCACTTTTAAAGAAAGATGGCAGAGCATTATGCTTCATTTGTGCTGAGGTACATGAAATTGTGGATAACATGCTTAACTATTAAAATGGACTCTCGGCTGCTCTATTTTGAAGATGGAACAAGACTCAGTTCAATGTGTCCGAAAGTTCTTCTGGGCTTTGTTCAGTATTCAGTTGTAGGGCAAAAGTTTGCTGATAACGGTCACTGAACTTATGCTTCACTTTGATAATTGTTTTGTTTTTCCTTCCCATTTTCTCTTGTATATACAGTACATGTAACACCTTCAGGTCCAACCAAATTTTTGGGACTGTTGAGATTGGAGTGTTTTCTTTCCATTTTCCAGCTTTCTATGTAACAAATTAAACTAAGGAAGCTATCCTAAAGCTGTCCCCTTTTGCAAAGTTTATTTCTGTGGATGCAAGACAATCGCAGACCAAATCTTACTGTTGGTTTGTTGACTGAACACTTGGTTTATGGAAGGATGTTCACCCACCCACCCCCACTCCTCCTCCCCTCCATAGGCCCTAGGTGCTAGACTTTGTCCATCTCACTGAAAAGCTTCTGTGAATTGTTAGATGTGCATCAATTTGTCATAAAGTCTTGTAACATGACATTTTTAAGAATGTTTTTCAACTCTAAATGATTTCTGTAGGCT
>JABXJD010000002.1:6125000-6195000 GCA_013375575.1 Percina caprodes | reverse complement strand
TGATCGAGGTGCTGCGTTGATCTGTCCGTCGAGTTAAAGCTCGTTTTTATTTTAATCTCTGGTCTGCTTTGCCGTGGCTCGGCCCCGGGAAGCGCTCCGTAATGATCACAGACACAATGGCGAGGTCTTTACCGCGGCTCCCAACTCCATGCGCACTTTGGGGAAAATTTGAGGAAAGCCTAAAACGCCTCCCATCGGCCCTTAGTGTTATATTATCAATCAAGAAGGCCTCTAAAGATCGGGACGCACCGAGCACATCGGCTTTTTCATGTGAGCCGAGATGAAAATCGTGCTGGATTGATCCTCGGGGGCATGATGTTTTTGTGACCGTGTCTCGGCGAAAGTTATGTGAAATGCAGTGCAATGGGTGAATGGCATCCAAGCGGCTCTTTTTTCAGAAGCGGGGCGGGCTTTTTTAGTGCGCTCTTGTGCTCGACTGCTTGGTCTTGGACACGCAGTCGCACAAAAGGTAATATTTTACTCAGGGCGCCGTCGATAAAAAAAAAAGAAGCCCAACGAAAGGAATCAGTGCGCTATGTCAAAACTACTTACAAGTATGCAATCACATAAGATTACATTCAAGTGTTTAATTACGTGGAAACACGTTTGTGGTTGAAGGGCTTACTGTCTGCGGAGTGAACACTGCGGAAAGGGACGAAAGCATTCAAAGGCAATAATTTACCACCACAGCGGTCACATTGCGACATCTGTATGAGCGTGTTTTCATGTGACAGCCTACATAACAGCAATGCTTTACAGCCATGCAAGCTTACCAGCTTTTTAAGTTGTTGTTAAATAATTAACTTAATTATTGAAAGTGTCTTTTCTTCTACTGAGTTAAATGTTTCTAATCCCCTCAATCTTATTGTCCCCATTTATTTAATTCTGCACCCACCCTAGATTGTATAAACATCGTTTGGGTTCACAGTTAAAATATATGTCATGGAAATTGTTGTACCTATGATTCTGTTTTGTAGGCTGACACATCTCTGGCAATGGACACAGACAGTAATGCAGATGAGGAGGGGGCTGATGAGAGCCGGGATGGGCAGGAAAGACCCTCTCCTGGCCGCACATATAAAGATGCCTCCATGCACTGTGCCTCTGTGCGAGCCGTCTCTGCCCCCTGCTCCCCTTCTGGCACTCGCCCTGGCCCCGGCCCTGCCTCCGGTCTGGACTGTGCCTCTTTCCAGAAGGCTGGTGAGAGGCCCAGCTCCTTGCCCCCCTCCAGCCCCAGGGCCCTCACACACAATGACTGGGCCTATCATTCTGCTGTCGGCCCAGCAGAGCGCCAGCACCCAGGAATGCAGAGAGACAAAGGTATTCACACTGCTCAACACAGTTTAATATGCACACCCGACATTATGGAGCACTCAAAAATTGTTTCATGTGCAAGATTTATGCTTAGTTATGCATTGGACATGAAATCGGTATGGGAACTGGATGGGTGACATGGCTGTTGACAATATCAATGCCTCAGTTAATGTAAGCTAGATTGCAGCAGATAATAATATATTTTCATGGCTTAGCAATGTCCTCCAGCAGTAACAAGTACAGTCATCCATCGGCTTGTTTGTACCAGTTATTTAGGTTTAATGAACATAATTTTGAGCTGCATTTTTGATTAGCACTGATATTTGGCAAGACTAGTCAGGTGTGATTGTATGGGTGATATCAGTATGGAATGTAAAGGGTTCACTCTTTTAGCAGCAGCCATGAAGCCAGCAATCCACTCTGCAACTACTAGCCCCTGCGCTTTAAAGACCGACGTGAAGAAAGAAGATGAAGGCAAGGCGGGTGATAGTGGCCTTTCGTCTGACCAGTTAGTACCGGACTATGCAGCAGGGCTGGTAATTGTAATCCTTTTGTGACAAAGAACGACACCTGAATGTCTCCTGCTTCTTTGATCTCTCTGCTTCACACCTGACATTTGTATGTTTCATTTCTATTGTTTGGCAGGATGAGACCAGAAATGTATCTGATGGAAGACCACAGGCACTTTCTTTGCCATCTGACAACTGTGAGTGACATAGTGTCTGATTTTTTGTTGTTTTTGTAGCAGCTGTGTAGCCTGTATCTGTTTTACAGAGAACAAATTGATCACTCGTCCGCTCTCTCAGTTTGAGTAATGGTTTCTAACAAAACACATGTTAAAGGAATTATGTAATGACATCTTACAGTGTTTTTCTGTCTGTTTGGCCATTTGACCTTTTTTACCAGTGCTTGCCTTAAGGCTTGCTCAAGATGTTTTGAATGCTTCACAAACTTGTCCCGCTACCTTCCAATCCAGGTGGTGCTCACTTTGACTGTTAAAGGTTTTTGCTCAGAACCTGCTGCCCTTCTGCAATTCTGCACTATTAACAACTTGGCTTGTTGAGGTGGAAATCTGTTAACAGTTCTGATATTGATGCGTGATGAATTTCGTCAAGGAAAATCACACATGACCATGTAAAAAGCATACAGCTGCAGAAGGTTTCTAATAATATGGCTTTAAATAGCTGTTTGGTCGATAACGTGTGCTTTCAGATGGCTCTTAATTATTCAGAATAGATTTATATTTTATGGTATATACTGTATGTGTTTGTCGATAAGCAAGGAAATATAAACATATTTTTGTATAGAAAAGATAGTAGGGCAAATTTCCCATCCACCACCTCAGAAACACACCGTTTGATTCCTGGACTCCTTTATCTTGCTTGTGTAACAACATGCACAATTTGTTGTGTTTGCAGTGGTACGCCCAGAGTTAGATTTAGAAAATCTGAATTGTGACTTTCTGGCTTTGAATGAAAGACAAGTGGTTATAGTTTTTCCCTCAACTAACATGGCATAACAAAAATAAACACTAAAATGTTTGTTTTTTTACCAATGCATAAGTACCATACCACAGATATGGTTTGGCTAGAAAAAAAAGTACTCACCTAAAAATGAAGGCATCGTCCCTGTCATGTATCACATGAAGGCAGTCCAGCCAGCATCTTGCGACAGTGGGCTGGTACTGTATAGTGAGGGCGTTTTTATCACCATTTATTCATTGTACCCACACTGTACTGAACAGTGCACAAACTCCAATGGAAACACTATACCATGAAAGTAGAGGTCTCAGTGTGGCATACTAGTACCATCATCAAAACTCTGCTGCTGTTGGTTCAACATCACTCCACGGAAAGATTTAAAGCTGTAATTTTCAAACAAAGAAGAATAATCATTGTTAACTACATTTTATTAAATTTTAATTTAACACATTGTTTGCAGAATTGAAAAAAGGTTAGAACCATGGTTATTATATAAACCCTTCTTTGTTCTCACAGTGAGTCATATGAATTGAGCGCCGCTTTAATTGGCCATTTCCCATTGCTGTGCATTGCATATTGCACGTTGACAAGGAGCAAGAGGCCTGATGGCTTTTTATGTAAAATTAACATGCAAAGATGATTTTGACTCAAAGAAAATGTTATTAATGTTGGTTGGCATTATGTTTTAGTGATTATTAAAGAAACATTCAGTCAAGGCTTCTCCCAGAGCATGTCATGATATCCATTAAATCTGCGTTTATTGTGGTAATATTTTGTAATGATCTTGCTTCCATTTTGTTCACAGGTATATTAAAGAATAAGATAGATATACCCTCCATCACAGCAGCCGAAGAATGCCTTCTGAATGGTGGTAAAGGGGATGAAGTGTGAGTATCCTGTTAGTAAGCAAGTCATTAACTTCGTCACAGGAAATACAATTTAGCATCCCCTCTCTTTCTAAAATAGTTTTATACACTCTTAACTTTATTTTTTTCTGCTGTTGTTTTGAATAACTAATCTACATATTTCTGCGGCACAAACTCATGTGAATAATTACTGACCACACTGAAGTTCACCTACAGGCTTTAAAAACAACAACAAAGTAAGACATTACTTGCTGAAGAAATGTCGTGTGGTTATGTCTCTCTCTCCAGCTTTGTGAAGAAGGAGACGATGAGCCAGAACTTAATGCAGTGGACTGTGGCAGATGTGGCCAGTTACTTCTCAGCTGCAGGCTTTCCAGATCAGGCTGTGGCGTTTCGAACACAGGTCAGTACACCACCGCAAAACTGCCACAGGGGGCACTATATGTACACTGAAAACCACACATATTTCATCACCTGGACCCTATGGTCCCTACCCTATGTTTTTGTGTCTAAGTGACTGATAGTAACAACAATCTTTGAAATGGGTCCAGTATTAAGCAAGAACGCTGCAGTCAGCAGCGGCGAAACAGGCTACAATGTAAGTTAATAGGACAATTGTCCAGCTTGTATTTACATTCACAAAAGTGCTTGTTTTGCCACTGACAGGCTCAGATTAATATTAGGTGTCTGTCAAAAGTTTGGCAAGAATTAATAAGGAGGTTGATCTTTTTGTTAAAGAGTAAGATTATTTTTTTAAACATAAAAACATTCGCGAAATTGCATTCACTATACCCACCAGAATCCATGTAAATAAACAGTCATTTTAGCATCGCAAAATACACTTCATTCAAAGTCGATAGAAACAAAATAAAACTATGAAAAGCCATTTTGGGTCGTCTTTCCACTTTTCCAACCATCATAACTCAAGTTTTGGTTGAAATAAACAAATTATTTACTGATTTACATGTGAAAATATGTTGGCTTTCTACACTCTAAAAGTATTGCTTTTTTAAATGGAGTCTGGTGGTTTTAACGCTAGTGACTTCAGAGTTGTTTCTGTTTAAACAGAAAGGTCTCAAAGAGATTTTAAAGGTCTATCGCTGAAGGAATCCTTTCCGTAATGTTGCCAGACATTAGAATATTAATCTTAGCCTGTCCATGGCAAAACCATAGACCGTTAATATTAAATATACAGTCTATGGGCAAACCGAGCATTTTTGTGAAGGTAAATACAAGCTGGTCAATTGCCCTATAAACGACTGCAGCAATCTTCCTTAATACCGGCCTAATATCAAAGACTGTTGTTCCCATCAGTCACTTAGACACAAAAACATATGAAAATAGGTTGAAAAAAAAGTGTGTTGAGCAGTCCCAAAGTAGTTGATGCTGTGACCAGAATCACTTTATTTGTGTACACCAAGCTGTATTGTAAAGGCTTCTAGTAAAGAAAACTGGCTGTATTGAGGTGACTAGGCAAAATCCCATAATTTTAGGTTTTCAAAATCTAATTGAACTTAATACACAGTGCATCCTGGTGGCCATTTAAAAATTACATTACTTAAGTTAATGAAAAGATGTTAGGCATTCAGAAAATACTTTCAGAACTCAATGGGTGATGCTAACTGAGCTCTCCCCCACAGGAGATTGACGGGAAGTCCCTTCTCCTAATGCAGCGCAGTGACGTGTTGACTGGTTTGTCTATCAGACTCGGCCCTGCACTCAAAATCTACGAGCGCCATGTAAAGGTGCTGCAGAGGACCCACTTCTTGGAATATGAAGACCTCTGAAGTGATTCACATGACAGACAGAAAATACTGCATTGACCCAAGCGTGAATGCAGTGCCCTCTCCCATCTAGATCCTGCCACCCACCTTCATAAACACAATATGTAGGGGTGACTGGAAGGGAAAGGCTGCGGTGGAAGTCACTTTCACTGTGAGAATGACCAGAAACTGAAAGACACTCATCCTACCTCTCATTATGGTCTTTGGATTTCAAATTTTTTTTTGTTTTACCCAAAACAGGCCGTTCGATTGCATTGTCAAGGGAATAGACTGGTACGTTGAGTATGTTTGAAAGTGGAGTTGCAATGACCTTTCTGCAAGAGTAAAAGATGGATAAGCAGCCATTGAAGGGGACTGAGCCTTGCACCAAGTGGCCCACTCATGGGCTAATGTACCTACAGAGACATGCTGGACTGCATAGTGCTGCGAGCAAAGTGGTGTCACAGTTTTGGATCCACTAGAGAATGTTGGTTTGGCAGTGGCTCTAAAATTTCAACCTGCATCCTCGCTCGATCTGTTATGGTACCTTTTGTTACTCGAGAACGTCTTTGTGAGTCACACAGATAAACATAAAGCACATCTGTTGTGAGTTCCCCATTTGATTCCGTTAAATGAAATGTCATCAAAGTGCTGGGGAAGTCAGATTCCTGACCCATAGCTGCTGATGTTGGATTATCTCTTCAATGTCTCTGTAACACAGAGATATAACCAATATGATATACTACTACCTGCTGGTAAGGAAATATGTTGTGTGTGTGTGTGTGTGTGTGTTTTTTTTTTTCCTTTTTAAATCTTATTTAGAGCTGACTGTGGTCCAATTTAATACAGTTGCATTTGGGGAACAATTGCAGATAGATGTAACCAGGAAATGTGCAAATCAATGGGATTCATTTTCATACATAAGCAAATAAAGTAATAAACTTTAGGAAATGTTATTGAAATACTGACTATTGTTTTAAATTTAATACAGCTGGTCAGTGCCTGTTTACAGAGTAGATATCGTGATCAAATGCAATATTTTATGTTATCATCCATTTATAATTTGTCCAGTGTCTCTGTTTTTTAATGTAAGCCAGCCTTTTGAATTGTAACATTCCACATGATGTAGTCTACATCTCTAATGTATCTCTTCCCCTTTTTATCTGTAACATTGACACTTCTTCCAGAGTCACAAATAAAGCTTGTGTCCACCTCTTCAGTCACTTATTTTCTGATAATTTATTACAATCGCTGTATTTATATTTTGCCTAAGAACAATTGATTCAGTGGGTCAGCGTTGCCTTAAGAGCGTGTGAGAGTCCCGCTACAGTCTCAATCTTATATTGTAAACAAATGTTTCACTTCAGATAGAAGTCCTGCTTGACACTGAATGGTCTCTTCACACAAAAGTTCCTCATTTAATTTAAAAGGCTCAGTCGATACAGCATTCTGTGAAATGCACATTCAGCAAAAATGGAATAACAAAGAATAAACTATTTTGGATGTTTTTTTCCCAATCTTGGAAAGCCCCACCAGATAAAGTCTCAGTCTGTGTTTGTAGCTGCACAACTCTTCAGAATAGTACAAAAATGAAAGATCGCCACAGGGCCGACAATGCAGAGAAACTTAATAATAAATATGTAATACTATGACAATGGTTTGATGACACATTGAAACATTTTATAATTCCTTCAATTGAACACTTTCTGCACTATAATCATGTCGAAGTAAGAGGTATATTTTTAAAGGACGTGCTTGTTAATGCTGTCAGCAGTGTTTGTCTCTTAATTATTTTAGCTATACTAGAAATACCACTTGATCCATGTACAGACAAAAAGAAAAGATTTTTTCCCACCCATTCAATTTCTAATCCAGATAGCACTAGCACTATCATGGTGTAAATGTCACTTGGATCAGTAGACCACTGCAGGAGGCAACAAAGTTCTCAGCTCCAGGCTGCACACTAGCAGATTAGCCTCTTGGTTGCCCAGCTCTGTGGGAAACTTCACTGATCAGGTTGCCTAGATCTATGAAAATAATGTGATTTCTTATTAAATTAAACAGCACTCTCACTCAAACATGTTACAACTCACCAAAGTAGCAAAATATTTTTTTCATCCTCTTGCTCTTCATTATCACATACAACTTTAAATTAAGACTTTGCTGCATTACCTCTGATGGCTTCCTTTGCCTCTAACAGTCCTGCATTCATCAGTCCAACACTCAGAGTAACTGTAACGGCTACTCCTTGTTATGGAGTGACATGTAAGAAAATGTTACATGGAGTCCATATGACCAAAATCCATCCATGCTGTTGACCTCAGCACACACTTTCTGACATCCAGCGGATGGAGAGGCCCTTAAAAAGAACCGGCTGTGTGTAGTGACCGTTCTCTCAGCTCTACAGGATGAAGGGGAGTATGGAGGAGCGCAGGGTCGGATAATCTCTGAACTCCTTTAAGTAACCACAGTGTTTGCCTTTGGCCCACACAGTCATCTGAATGAAGGCCACAAGGGTGAAGAAAGCTACAGGTACACACTGGGTCATCACTGTGAAGCCAATCCAGGAGCCCACCTGTGAGCAACACATATATACACAGTGCATTGAGATTTATGATGCATGTGTAGGATGTAACCAGTAGATGGCAGCAAAGATGCATTTTATGTTGCAAGAATGAAATACCAGTACTAAATACTATTGCTACTGAGTTGCATAGACATGCATACAACATCTGCCTTCAGTATTTCCACAATAGCACAACTAATGACCAAACTAAAATGAAACTAAAAATCCCTTGAAGGGTGCTCAGTTTTAGCTCCGCCCAGGTTCAACTCCGACCTGCGGCCCTTTGCTGCATGTCATTCCCCCTCTCTCTCCTTTAATGTCTTCAGCTGTCCTGTCAATTAAAGGCCTAAAATGCCCCAAAAATAATCTTAAAAAAACCCCTTGAATTACATATTGTTACTAAACAGATTCTTGGTCCTGAAGAAGTAGAAGAACAAAAAACAAAAACATGACTTAACATTAAAGGACATGTTCCCAATTTGTCTAGTCTGTTTAAGACAATAGTAAGGGGCCCAGGCTTAGCTTGCTTTAATAATTCCTCCTGTTTATACTGGTGTGTAAAAGATCCTTTCCTAATATGCTTCCAACACAAGACATATGGAGGCAAAATCCACAGGCCTCATTCTGTGCAAATATTTGTTTATCTAAAACTACTGTGAGACACTTTAGCAGTCTGAGCTAGTCAAATCAAGTGGATATCGACCAAAGTCTTTTCAGTGTACCATTTTTGTCTTTTCCAGACAGTATTTTCTTGATAAGAGTAGACTTAATTACCTCATATGTGTAGTTTGGACAAGAGACCAGCCAAAACATCCATGTGAATGGATTTTTCGTTGGGTAAGGTATCTTCTTGATTTTTGAACCTGAGATGAGTAAAAACAAATAAAACATTGTATTGCCTCATACTGTTGGCTGCTTTAAAAACACTATGTGCCTTGTTAGAAAATGCTCACCTGGTGGTTTGAGGTTACGAAGAGCAACATGGATGGAAAAATTTCCTACTTGACAGAACTATGGGAATAAACACATCCAAAGATGACAATCTACAAATGTTTTTTTTCCCCATTTAATGTCTGGGAGATTCCTTTACTGATCTGTAAATAAACTTACCAAGAAAATATAAAGTCCTGTATTCACCTGCTGCGGCCCGTAATCTGTCAATGTGTCACAGAAAAATGGATTATGATGGAAGTCAACTTCGACTGATGAGTTAACGTGAATATTGCACTGGTCTGCACTTACACGGTGTGGTGTAGAGAGGGTGGTTAATGTAGTAGGCCATCCAAGCTGCAGTGGACCAGTAATAGCCACAGTTCTGAAATACAGGAAGAGACTATAATAAGTCATACTGTCCAGATAAGGCTCCACATACATTTTGGTTCAGATGTCTGAGAATCACACAGTGCAACATAATAATATACTGTATATCACATTAAAAAGTCAAAATTATTCAGCTCACTTACCTTGAATATGTTTCTGAGAGGCATGGTCCCATGGGAGATACGGTGGACAAACAGTGTCTCCAGGATCCTCTTGATGTAGTGGAAGGAGTGACACATGCAGGCCAAGCTGAAACAGAACACACATACTTACATATTCAGCTGTGATTAATAGACAGTCCCACTGCAGTTCACCATTACACTTGGCCCTGACTCACTGTCACCATATACTTCACTAGTGTTTGTCGTGTTAAGGTGGCATCTGTGCAAAGCCTGGGATTGTATGATACACAGGAGCAACATTGCAACAGATCCCCAAAAACATGAGAAAGCTGACACTCACTGTACCACCCAGTGCTTGCTGCTGGTGAAGTCATATTTCGGAGAGTAGATGAAGGGAAGGTGGAAGTAGAACATTAAGTAGATGACCAGTGGACCAACACACTCTGCCAGGAACACCTGGATGTATCAAAGAAAAGACAGTTATGCTTTCATTTTTGTTTTTCTTGGTTTGCGACCAGATGAGAAGTGCAGAAATATGCAAAAAGGCAGAACAGCACAAAACAAAGAAGCAATGAATGAATACATGAACAGCACTGCAATTAACAGCTCTAACAATTAACTTATCTAATATAATGGAGAATACACTAACCAGTAAAATTAAAATATTTTCTCCCTGATGGATCAGCCCTTTGTCAGTCTAAAGCATCTGACAACGTGAGCAACTGACACCAGTATGACTCTGGCTTCTCTAACAATCCTCTTGTCTAATCCATCTTAAAATAAAAACCATCCATCTACTTCTATAACCATTCAGTGCAACAATAATAGTATTTAGTATAATATAATAGTATATTAATAATATTTTGCCCATGGAGCAAATAAGACACTAAGGCAGCTTGTAATTGATATGATCAAGCGTAGCAGCACAGCTGGCAGTGAATTTGACCCACTGAATCAGCACCTCGAGCAGAGCCCTGGCTAAGAGTGTCTGACCAATAGCTACTGGTGATCTCTGCTGGGGCAGTTCATGCTCCTCCCCCGCCCACAGTGGCACCAGTCAGCAGCCTGGCAGGGTGCTGGGGGTTATGTCAGGGTGGGTTAGGACAGGAAATGTAGAGACTGGGTGGGCAAGGGTGAGTCAAGAAGCGCAGTGAAAGGCAAGTGAGAGGTCAGGGAGATAAACACCTTTGGCAAAAATGGGGCCGTGAGATTATATGTCCTAGGACAGAGAACAGGCGGTGCAGGAGTAGAGAGAAAAATGTACCACAGCAAATCACCTCTATCTGTCACTGTGGGTTGATATTTATATTTAAGAGTTACTGAGTGGGTGATAGAGTGAGTGTCTGTATATATTTAAAGTATAAGAATCCTAAAAGGTCGTAACACTGGTTTTGCATGTTTCACAAATGGTATATACTTTGCAGAACCTCTTTCCCTGACAGCCAGCTGATGAAAAACGTGCCACACACACACGCACGCACACACACACACACACACACACACACACACACGCACACACACACAAACAATTAAACAATTTTTCTCAAAACTGAACCCTCAAATCTTGGCATGTTTAATTTTATCAAAGGAAGGTGGAAATAAATTTGAACACATGTTGTAAAGTGTACTTTAGAACATATCTTACAGTAATGTAAAACATGCATGCCATGCAGCACCTCTGTATCGTCCTCCGTAGTGTGTGTCTGTGCACGTGTGGACTCACAGTCCCCCATGTGAGCTGAGGTCCTAGGTCACTGAAGTAAAAGCTGGCTGTGGTCCCCACAGGAAGTGTCTGCAGAATTTCCTCATCCTTGAGACACCTGGCCTCTGAAAAACATGACAGCAGAGATAAGACCAGACAGCATCCCATAGCATTCAACTGAGTCGGATAAATGCAGAATTTGTTGATAAAAAACAAAAGCAGACACACTTGGATCCAAACGAAGGGACTGTCTGGCTGGATACCACTTTGGATCTGTTGAAATGGAGAGGAACTTTACTCTTGGCCTGCTCTAGAGATTATGATAGGAATAAATGGAAAATTTATTTTCTTAAACTTACTCACATGATTTTTGAAACAAAGCTTTGATATCGAAAACAGTGGCAGTTGGTTCCACCTGCAATCGAAATGTAAAAATTAACCATATTTAAGATTATCAGCAACATTAGGGTGCAGACTGCCATGTTGACATTTACATGTCAATTTACAAGACATACAAGAGTACAAAAATACTAACGTATCTGTATTACTGTCTTCACGGCAGAAGTTTTCCTTTCTTTTGGAATTTGTCAGGCTTGCACTTTGTTACATTGTCAATTCAATGTGATCCCTCACGTTTTCTGACACCAGACTCATTTATAAAAGTACTTTTATACAAGCCGCTAATCATGTGTGCGTGCTTGGCTGTTGGCTCAGTGCAGTACAGGCATGTGCTGTAGTTGCAATAGAAATTTCCTGTCAGACGAAGAGGGAATTCTCACCTCCTAACTGCAACCCTCGCCCAATAGAAACGTAACTGATAATGGCTGCAACTTGACCGGGCCGCCTATGAAGTAGATGATTATGTGTAAAATTAGCCGTCTGCTCACAATGCTGACCCTGCAGTTCTTGAGCTAAAACAAACATGTTTCCCTCGGACTTCCCTGTAAAGTGATCACAGTTTCTGCGTGTGCTACTTTTAGAACAGACACGTTTGAATCATGAAACTTTAAAAGGATTGCACTAGGAGGTGATAAACTGTAGTAATTGACCATAACATCTATGGCATGCAAGTCTATAGCAATCTATGGCAAGTTCTCAAGCATTCTTTGTGCCTTTTGTATAGGATTTAAACATCTGTGGTAATGCACCAGTTAAAGCAATTGTAAGTAAATCATTATGCTCAATATAAAAGGTGAGTGTAATCAGAAACCTTGTCCAGCAGCAGTAGTTTCTCTTTAGTCTTGATGTCCACGATCTCCACCTCAAAGTAAACAATCCTTTTGGCCTTTTTAGGAGGTTTCGGTTTTGGCCTTGATGAAGACTTCTTTTCAGTATCTGCTCCATTTACACTCTTTGCCTCTAAAGCGAGTACATCCATGATACTGTTTAATCCCAAATCTCAGTAGCGTGGTGATGAAATAATCTGTGATATGTCCAATCACAGTGGTTGTCCTCTCCTGGTAAGGGAAGCAACTACCTGTTTACCCCTCAACGCAACTCTCAATCCAATTCAAGTGTGTCTTCTTTGGTGCCTTTTGGATGCTCTGAATAGCCCCCCACCTCCAGAAGAAGCATGTGAGACCATAAACACTTTCCCCCCCAGATGGAGTGTATGAATGAGAGGTGGAGGAAAAGTAAGCAGGGAAGAAAGGAGAAGAAGTGGAAGAAGAGCTGGTCTAAGAACATGAAGTGAACCTGCTCCTCACCTGAATAGCAGCCTCTTCATGATCCACAGCCCCCCTTCATGCTACAAAACGCACTGAAGACGAAACTGGAGAGCCCCAAGACATAATCCATAGTGCGCCATTTGCAAGGCTAAATATAAGTTGCCTGATTTGCTCTACACCAGCTTAGTAACCTTGAGCAGCCACATACAGCCCTACCCAGTGACACATGCCAATGTGCTCCCATTAGACCTATAAGACACATCTCCTGTCTGTTCTGCTCCTCGCTTGTTACACAGTGAGAAGCCCCAATAAAAGCCTGATCCATGGGATGTAAGACCTCCACATGCCTTCCTCCCCTGACCACCTGTGTGGCTGGTATTCTTTTCTCTCTATGGCAAAGACAGACAGGTTTATTTCAGGGCCTGTGTGGTGCAAGGTCTGTGCGTTAAATAAACAACATGGTTTCTAAAATAGGCTACTTCAAGGAGGTTTGTGGTGGGAGGAGGGCGTAGAAAATGCTGTTTGGGAGAAGATCAAAAGATGCTTTTTGTCGCACACGGTCAACTGATAGTTGAACATAGCCAACTGCATATCTATATACTGTGGTCTATTAATAACCAGCAGGAGCAGTGCAAGCAGTGGTATCACTGTTTGCATTCCAAGATCATTTTTAAGTCTTGTATCAGAACAATCTCTGGTCTAAACGTTATCCTTTTTTACAGTCATGATCAGAAAGACACCAATGTATGGAAAAATAATCATCTCAAATATACGCTGAACTAGACCTGGTTGTTTTTCAAAGGTGGTAACATTTAGATCTGACGTAAGAGGAATTCTGTGACACTGGACTCTTATCCTCAGTGTCAGTCATTTTTACTCTCTTGTAGAGTCACATTCACATTATGCAAAATACCCCCTTATCCCTAATGTGATTGAAGATTTGACATTAAAAGAAGAGTTAAGTGTAATGTAAGAACTTTTAAATGGATGTTTTAAATGTTGTAAATGTATTATGATTCTAATCTAATCATTTACTATATGCTAATTTTAGGAGTCTGTAGTTCTGATTCAAGAGAAGGTCATTGATGCAAGCCTACACCTCCTGAGTCAGGACTTGCTGGGAAACTGGATAAATCATTGCTGAACACTTACATACTTATTTAAACATGCTCCCTCTGGTGGGTACTACAGAGCACTTTACAACCAGTAATACCAGTGAACAACTATGGAGAGTTTCTTTCACACACACACACACACACACACACACACACACACACACACACACACACACACACACACACACACACACACACAGTATTAATTTAGCCACCTTAGGTCTCAGAGCAATCCTGTGCAATTGTGTCAATAAACACAGTTGTCAGAGGTGTTATGTAATATTTTTTCCAGGGGAGACTAAATAACAAAATAACCTTCATTAAGGTAGAATTTATTGTAGGGCTGTTGTGTAAATGCAATAATTTTAGCTAGGTGTACCTAATAATCTGACAACTGAGTTAACTTAACACATAAAAATAACAATAAAGAGAAGTCTAAGTCTAAATCTAATAAAGTTCATTCTGATCATATTAATTTATTCTCATCTACAGTATATACTTATTTCCAGTGTGCCAAAACTAAAAAATACTTAAATTTCAGAAGTGTGTATATTATAATACTGGATTTTAATTAGTGATGCATTATTGTGCATGTTTCTGCTGGTAAAGCTAGGGCTAATTGTAAACATAGTATCTATAATAATATAAAATGATCTATCTATCTATCTATCTATCTATCTATCTATCTATCTATCTATCTATCTATCTATCTATCTATCTATCTATCTATCTATCTATCTATATAGGCGAATCTTTAAAGTAACTAAAGCTATCAAAGAGAGAAAGAAAGCAAGCACCTGCGCATGCGTAGTGGAATTAAAAAATATTATTGAAGGGGCCAACGACTGCTAGAAAAAGCAATTCATTTACTCCAGATACCCAAAAAAGACCAGTTTTATTATGGGGAACTACTAATAACTATATCATTTTAGGGTTTTAATTTAAAGACAGACATAGCCACTTCTTAAATGTGGTTTAAGTGAAAGCGGAAGTTGCTGGCAGTGAATCCTCTCGGCACGGTAGTGATGACACACATCAGCAGCATCACCTTCTTCCAGAAGTTTCCTCACACTGTTTTTCAGCTCGGCGACAACACACGGGTACTCCTGTATGACGACGTTGTTTTATTTTTTGCGGTTTAAGTTAAGTGACATTCTTTCTCATCTTCTCGGTTGTCTACGGACTGTGACAAGTGAGAGAAGCTAACCTTGACCGTTAGCTAGCCAGCTAGCTGGCAGTGGTGGTGAAGCCAGCTAACCTGGCCCACACACGGGACATCCTGATGCACTAAACAGAAACTGAAGCATCTGTGCTCAAAATGTCTTCATGAAGTCGAAGCAGAAGTGACCGGTTATTGACATGGGTAAAGATTACTACAAAGTGCTAGGAATAGCCAAAGGTGCCTCTGAAGATGAGATTAAAAAGGCGTACAGAAAACAGGCCCTGCGCTATCATCCCGATAAAAACAAGTCTCCCGGATCAGAAGATAAATTCAAGGAGATTGCTGAAGCCTACGATGTCCTTAGTGATGCCAAGAAAAAGGACGTTTATGATCGCTTTGGAGAAGAAGGTAACTGGACACGTGCACCCACAACTTGCATGTAGTGTAGCTTGTACCACCAACGTTACTTTTTCTCTTTACTTTAGCCTTTACTAGCTATGACTTTCCCATACAGGCCTGTAACTCATTTTTTGCACCTTGCGTTGCACTTATGCACTGCTGCATTTCTATTCTATTTTTTAAACTCTATTTTTATTATCATTCAGTGGATTTTATTTGTCATCTTATTTTCCATTATTTTAATGTCTGTCTATAAGTATAAGGCACTCATGTAATGCTGAATGCTGATTTCTTTATTGTAAAGCACTTAAATATACATTACTTGTATGAAAGATGCTATAAAAATACAGTTAGTTACATTATAACATTACAACTTGTGATATTGTAATCTAAAGAACTCCATTCATTTTCACTTCATTTGAGTTATGATGTTAGATGTATGGTTGATGCATTAATGCATCCTCCTAATCGGTCATTGCTGTTTCTGGCATCTTTCTACACCAGTAACAACAGTAGGTGTAACTGGAGAACCTACTAGTTCTTGCCTATTATGTCAGTCTTTCACTGGTATAATAATTTTGTTTCAACCAGCTCAAAAATGCACTTATTTGTGTCTTGGCAGGGTTATTGTCTACATACATTCTCATGTGCAGGAACAGAGACAGATGTGACTTTTAGGCAATAGAAAAGTAACTTTTATTGCTAGAATAATTTTTTTATGTATTTAATATTTAAGGACAATGTACATTAATGAACATGTACAATAGTACACGTAAAAATCCAGAATGTAGCCAAAAGGCTAATTTCCATCTGTAGTCCATTAGGCTGGTTGAACTTACAATACAAAATGACACAAGATATACAATAGTAACAGTTAATATATAAAACAAGGAGAACCAGAGAAAAAAAACTGGACAATTCATTAGTAGCTGTTAAAACAGACACAATTCATTAGCATGCGCTACTTTGCTAATTCAGTACAGCATACAGTTAGGTGGTTGCATGTTTGGTTAGCTCCAAGCCACAACTCTACTTAGCTCTTAAAAGAGGCCAAAGTGGGACATTCCCTTAAAGCTGGAGGTAGCAGGTTCCTTTATGTATTACCTTTTAATGCATTATGGCTGAAGGAGTTTTTTCTAAAAGGAACCTCACAGTCCCTGTTTACAATAGCTCTGGTGTATTTAATAATCTCTAGCAATGGAGGTGGTGCCAGACCATGTAGTAGCAGCATTATGATTATTACTAGTTTTGCAACTAATTAATATTTTCATCGGTTTATACGTTGTATTTTTATTGGGATTCGAAATGAGCATTTGTTAAATTCTAACTTAAAACCAGCAATAGCTGGTATTTTTTAACTAGAATGCTGACAACAAAGTGCAGTTTCATTGGTTTATTTACACATTCTTTAGTAATTATGATAATCGTCTTTCTGCAGATACTTTCCTACAAGAGCTTGACCAATACTGGATTTATAGAAGCAAATTCATATTTTTCCTTCTGTTTGCCTCAGGATTAAAGGGTTCTGCTGGCGGTGGAGGTGGAGGACACAGCGGTCAGAGCTACAACTACACCTTCCACGGAGACCCTCATGCGATGTTTGCTGAGTTCTTCGGTGGCCGCAGCCCCTTTGATCATTTCTTCGCACAAAATGGGGAGGAAGACATGGACATCAACAATCCCTTTGCACCATTTGGCATGGGAAGAATGCGTGGCATGGACGGGTTTCAAAGATCCTTTAAATCCCACCCAGGAGGCCTTCGTCGGCCGCACGAGAAGAAGAAGGACCCGCCTGTCATGCACGAGCTGAAGGTGAGTCTGGAGGAGGTCTTCTCGGGCTGCACCAAAAAAATGAAGATTTCCCGTAAGAGACTCAACCCAGACGGCTGCACAGTGCGCAATGAAGACAAGATTTTAACAGTCGACATCAAGCGCGGCTGGAAGGAGGGGACGAAAATCACGTTTCCTAAGGAGGGAGATGAAACTCCCAGCAACATTCCTTCAGACGTGGTGTTTGTAGTTAAAGATAAACCCCACCCAGTGTTCAGAAGAGAGGGCTCGGATATAATCTATCCTGCAAAAATATCACTCCGAGAAGTAAGTTGAAACTCACACAGTGAATATCACTCGGACCTTCATTTTTTTTTTTTTTTTTTTTATGTACACAAAAACAATATTTCAACGATATTTTGCCTAAAGATGTTGATTATCATTCTCTCTCTATCTTTCTCCAGGCGCTGTGCGGATGCACAGTCAATGCCCCGACACTTGACGGCCGGACCATCACTGTGACCTCCAGAGACGTTGTCAAACCTGGAATGAAAAAACGAATTGCTGGAGAAGGGCTCCCTCTATCCAAGTGCCCCGAGAAGAGGGGCGACATGATCCTGGACTTCACAGTAAAATTTCCCGATAAACTGGGCCAAAGCACACAAGATGCACTCAAGCAGATCCTTCCACCATGACATGAAATGATACCCCAAAAATCCAGCAACACAATCCCCTGTGCAGTTGAGCTTGGACGATTGAGGCTCAGGGCAGATTTGGTTTTCAGCTGTTTCATTTTACTGTCTGAATACCAAATCCATTTTCTAACCACGCATCTAGTTAGTTTATTAAGTGTCTTAAGACTCAGAAACTGACAGCTTACTTTACGTTTTGCGCGTGTGTGTGTTTAGCAGAGTAACCGTGTTTAGCAATAGCCTGCTACAATGTCAGATTCAGGCATGAAAAGTATATAGTGTGTATATAGATATCATACGAGTTGTCATGTTATAGGTTATGGTTTGGCTGCAAGGAGAATAGTGTATTTTTTAAGTTCACTTGGAAATGTAATGAAGTAACTGAGGGTTTTGTTTTGATTTTTTGTTTGTTTTTTAAGCGACTTTGAGCTTGGGAAAAGCGCTATACAAATTCAATTATTATTATTATTATTATTATTATTATTGTTTTCACAGCAGCAGATATTGGGAGTGCTTTAAGGGAGCACGCAGCCAGCTAATTAACAATACCTCAGGTAGTACAGTACCTACAGTACTACATTACTCAACATGACATTTTTGGTTGCTTTTAGATAAAGTTTAGACAGTGTGGATCCTAAGAGGGAATCTGACACTTGGTATTGGTATCACTACTGACTTTATGAAGACGAGCAGTATCAGCCAGATGTTATAGATCAACATTAAATATACTTTCCTTGTCAATTCAGTCATCTACACGTAGTCACAGCTGGCCGCCAGTTTTCAAAGCCACAATCTCAAACTGACCAGAAGAATATAATTTCAGTATGCACAGACCTAAAAATAATGACAATGTATTAATAGATGTCTCCAGTTATAATTAAGAAGAGATATTAACTTACATTTATGTAACCTTTCGTAAGATGATTCATAAGAGTTACAGATTTTCAATTTAGGAAAGAAAGCACTGATAAGATGCATCATCAGATTTCTGAGTTTAGGTATAAAATTGCTATTGGGAGAATTCCCAAAATCCCTTGTTTATTTGGAAGTCCACTAGGGATACACAATTAATTCCAATTTTATCGAAATATGGGCTAGTGCAATATCCAATTCGTGGGGAGGGCGAGGTTCAAAGCAAATATGTGTAAAACCATTCTGAATGAAGTGTTGTGGTGCTGCAGAGATGTCCCGGCCTAAAAATCTTATTCTTGCAAAAATCACACTATCATTTTCATTTTTTAAGATTTAATATTAGTCAGCGAAAAGGAGAAAAATGATCATTCCCTTCAATATGGTGAATCAAAATAATCGCAATTAGATATTTTCCTCATAGTACAGCACTGGACTACACAGCTTTTTACCCATGTAAAATGTCTGTGATAAGACTTTTTGTGCCAAATAATGTGTGTGTGTGTGTGTACAAGTATGTTGAGTATGTGTGTATCCTGTTCTGTTTGACTGACAAACTACCAAAAGCTAATAACTGCATCTGTACCCTTTTATGATGCTTAACAGCTTACAGTATGTATAATTTTTCTGCCGGTTAGCTTCTTTTTTTTTTTTTTTTTTTACCCAACATGGCATCAGTCTGAACCCCGCTAAATATTGCAGATATGAAAATAAGTAAATAAATACCAGATCTAAATGCCTGCAAAATATATTTTAATTATTTGGTGTTATATCTCATACCTGAGAGCATCCGCTACAAGATGTACAGCATCTGGAAATATGGAGTTTAAAAGTTCAGTAGGAATCTTAAAAAATATATATATTGACCTCTGTCATACTGAGCCCCGTGCACCTTGACTGTACTGATGATGGATGTTAGTAAGTCAGTTGGTTTATTTTCACATTTTTAAGTATTTTTAGTGTTTACTGCTCCTGGTGGAGTTTTCAGTTGCGAATATGTGGTTTACATATATGTAGAGATGTGTAATCTCTGTAACGTGTAACTGCTTTTGTTTTTCTTGCAAACATTTTATTTTTCAAGGGAAAAATGTGTAAGCATCTTGTTTTGCTTCTGGTTTATGTTGTTTTGAAATGCCTCAGGTTGGGATTCAAGATATTTAGATTTTTAACAACAGAGCTTTTATGAATTGGTAAGTGGGGTGGTTGTCTTTAATATACCCTTCCTGTGCTGTGATGATTGGCATTTCCACATTAAAAGAGACTGGCAAATATCTAATCAACTATGGCCTACATGTTTGAGTTATTGAGGACATTTTAGTGATTGAAGCATTGAAAGCTAATTTCATGGTAATCAACATATTTACTATTTAGTATCTTGGGAACAGATGTGACAATAGAAGATACAAGACGTATTCCTTTCTGCAGTGCAAAAAGTCTGCAGTGCTATCTTTTCTACAACATTTTAAATTGCACAAAAAGGTGAGGTTCAAAGTAAATGTCTGATGTATACAACATGGTCTTGTAAACTGTAGTGTACTGTACTGTACGCTCAGCATCTTCTATTTTTATTATTTTTTTACTTTACCAAATAAATCTTAAAATTGAAACGTGAGCTTCACAAGCCTAGTTGGTTTTGATTAAAACAATCATGTGTAGGCTATACACTGACCTCTAGTGGTCCCGGAGCGATGCTACATTGAGTAGTTTTTCTATTTTATTTGGATGTTATTGTATCTAACTTGACGCCAGGCACAAAAAGAAGTAGGTATGTTAAGAAGTAGGGGAACCAAATGGAAGTAGCAAGTAACCACAAGCAGGCTTGGAATTAAACTTAAACAGAACATATCACATTATAGGGAAGCATCCAACAGGTTTTTGTGATCATTGAAGTACCAGAAACTGCAGAGCGTGTGTTGGGTACAGGACATGAGCATCAGAGAGAAAGGAAGTACATGCTGAAAGAAATGAAACAAACACAATAGAGCGTGGGGAAGTGAACAAGGCAGAAGTTGCTTAATCAGCTTCCCAATGAGAACAGGGTTGATGAGTACACTGGACCATGTAGGAGTAAATTCAGGAACAGTTTCTACCCACAAGCCATTTCTCTGATGAACAGCTGACTTCTTAGCCACAGTGTCAGGTTCAATTCTAGTCAATAACCCAGTAATCACTGTCTCTACACCACCTGTTTACTGGTTCCACTTATTATTCCACTTATTTAGTATTATTCATCATTCTCATTCTCATATCTCACTTATTATTTACTATTTATTCATTATTCTCATTCTCATATCTCACTTATTTGTTATTTATTCATCATTCTATTTCCTATTTCAGAACTGTCCATAATGTTCATACTGTTCATATAATAACCCAGTATCCTTGCACTCTGCTCCATATTTAAATAATTTTTATTGAACTCTTTGTTCACTCATGCTTCTGTATTGTTCTGTTTAGAGTGTGTGTATATTGTGCATATATTAGTGTGTATATTTTTGTTTTGGTTGTTTTGTGTGTGTAAGAAAAAATCCTCGTATGTGTCCTCATACCTGGCATATAAAGCTGATTCTGATTCTGAAATGAATTCCAGAAGATGGCAGTAGTACTACATTAAGGATGCAAGCTGCCCTTAAATCCCAAAGAAGAAGAAGAAACACTGGAAAATGAAATGGGGGTTGGGGTTTACGAGGAAACATGAACGCGTCAGTGTTTCACCCCTGCTGGGCGTAAATTAACAGCAGACAGAGACGGGATTTACCTTACAATCTGCCCAGGCCAAGTCGACCTGTCAGGAGCAGCAAAACATATTGGACTTTCTCTGCAAGCGCCTATTTTTTGACAACTCCTTGCGGCACCGTTAGCAGGCTAAGCTAGCAGGAAGAGCTGCCGGCAGTTGGCTAAAACTCCTAACGTTAACGTTACTCCGGGTGAGAATAACTGGCCTGCCATACTCCCTTCTGTTCACATTTAGCGACCATAGTTGAGCTAACGTCAGGTAGCTAACTAACCTCAGCTGTTCAAGCCACTTGAAACAGTCACTCTTTAATAGATATATAATTTCGGGATTAACAGTCACTGATTTAACTAACTTCCGTTTATAGAAGCTACATGCTTAGCCAATTGTCAGTGTAATGTTTGTGTTGCTAGAAGTGTAAGATATGTGGAAAATGTGCTTTACAGCTAGCAGCTAACATGAGCTCTAACGTTATCTGATGTCCTGGCTGTCCACGCTAAGGTATAGTTAAGGAATCGCAAATGTATCGTTCAAGAAGAGCTAATAGGCAGTGCTAATGGAAGCCAACGTTATATACTACTGCGAAGAGATGTAATGGCAAAGCTTGATTAAACTGCTGGTGTAACCGAGATGTCACTGCTTTGGTAAATGTATGACAATTACAGGGGTTGTGTCTCTGTTTTACAGCTAGAGACCACCCACTGCAGGTTGCTGGACTTGACAGATCCAGCTATGTAAGCTGCTCTGATGTGTGGACATCACATCCATTCAGCGCCTGGTTGAGACAGCTTTCAAACTGGTCTGCAGGACCACACTATACCTGTGACATAAACATCCAACAGACCTGCAGCTCATTTGGCTGAAGAGGTGTATGTTGGACTGGATTGTAGCGTAACTCCCCTGAGCATCCTCCTCCCTCTCTTCCCTCTACTCTCCCTCTAGCACTACTATGCCTCTGGGCTTGGGAAGAAGGAAGAAGGCGTCTCCATTAGTGGAGAACGAGGAAGCAGAGCCTATCCGAGCAGGTCTCAATGTGCCAGGTATGGATGGCCTAGATGGAGGTGTTGTCGGGTTGGGAGAAAGTGCCACCTCTGAAGGTCTGCCACCTCCACACAGCAGCATGCGACCTCGCCTCATCTTCCACACTCAGCTTGCTCACGGCAGCCCCACAGGCCGTATTGAAGGCTTCAGTAATGTGCGGGAGCTCTATGCCAAGATTGGTGAGGCTTTTGGAATACCGCCATCTGAGGTGAGTCTCTCAGCTGATTGTGTTTGGTGTGAGGAGAAAGCATAACGGTAAATCTTACTGGTTTGGTGTCTCGCTCCACAGGTTATGTTTTGCACACTGAACACTCACAAGGTGGACATGGATAAACTATTGGGAGGCCAGATTGGGCTAGAGGACTTTATTTTTGCCCACATTAAAGGACAGCGAAAGGAAATAGAGGTGTACAAAGGAGAGGATGCACTGGGTTTGACGATCACTGATAATGGAGCTGGCTATGCTTTCATCAAGGTGAGAATTGTTGAAATAGAGTAGAAAATGTATTTTCTTTTGACTCAAGGATCCACAGGGGAAAGCAGGACCTTGGACTAGACTATATTAGGAAATACTTGCACTGAATACGGAATATGAATAGATTGCATGTGACAGGGAGACGGTGATGAACTGGATAGTGGTTTATATATTTGAGTTTTAATGTTTTTTCAGAGAATCCGTGAGGGGAGTGTCATCCACCAGATCCAGGTCATCAACGTGGGTGATATGATCGAGTCGATCAATGGCCATCGCCTGATTGGGTGTCGACACTATGAGGTGGCTAAAATGCTAAAGGAGCTGCCTAAAGGAAAGGAGTTTATTATAAAGCTGGTGGAGCCTCTCAAAGCCTTTGGTAGGTCTGGGAGGAGGAGTCATCTTGGAGATGGGCTTAATTGTGATATTTGTTTTTTCCGCTCCACAATCTCCAAAGTGGCGTGACAGCACATCATGCTGCTGTCTCTGGACATGTGGCTATGAAAGCAGTATTTAAGTCTAGATGTCATTGTGTTTTAGTTGCGATACTACATGTTCTTTACACCTTCAGTTTTTCAGTTCTGCTCTCTGATTTATAGTTGGTGGAATTTTATTACATGTCCTTTAGCTGACGCTTTTATCCAAAGCGACATACAATTGCTATATATGTCAGAGGCCACACACTTCTGGAACAACTAGGGGGGGGGGGTAAGTCTTGCCCTGGGACATATTGACTGATCTATTTCAGTAAGAGTCAAACCCAAGGCTCCCACACCAGAGGCATGTGTCATATCCACTGCTCCACCCCCGTACTACATACAATATGTACAACACAGTATAGCATTAAGTAATGTAGGGATTGAGTTTGTCAAAAGAGGTTTTGGGGGCGTGCTGTTCAGCACTATGCAAGCTGGAGAATATCAGGAGGAAATCAGATTTGCAGGACTGTACAAAGTGTTTTAGGGATCTCTGTTTGTCCATTGTGCGTAGATATGATCAGCCAGCGGTCTGGAGGGTCCAGGTCAGCATCAGGGGTTCAGTTGGGGACCGGCAGAGGAACTCTGCGGCTGCGCTCTAAAGGTCCTGCTACTGTGGAGGAGTTGGTGAGTGTTTTTACAACACCTGTGGACTAACAACGGGCCTCTGTATTATTTAGAAAACAAAATGCTGTTGCATTGCCTGAGTCTGTGCGTTGGATTTTTTATTTATTTTTTTTCCCCTTCAGCCCTCTGCATTTGAGGAAAAAGCCATTGAGAAGGTGGACGACCTGCTTGAGAGCTACATGGGAATCAGAGACAGCGAGCTAGGTAAGTTTATGTTTGTTGGCTCTACAGATTTCAGAATTGGTTGGTACAACTAAATGTTCTCTCTCTCTCTTTGTCTCCTCAGCGGCTACCATGGTGGAGCTGGGAAAGGACAAAAAGAACCCTGATGAGTTTGCCGAGGCTTTAGATGAAACCCTTGGGGACTTTGCCTTCCCGGATGAATTTGTTTTTGACGTCTGGGGTGCCATCGGCGATGCTAAGGTTGGCCGAGTGTAACCACAAAAAGTAACACTGCAGACCAACTGTTTGTGTGACACCCACAACATTCAGCACTACTAGGAAACACAGCACTACCGTCATGAGTTTGTTTTAATTCCAGCGTATACTCCTACTATTTTTAATTTAGAGTGTACCCTTTTGGGATAATGATGGCAGTTAGTGGAAGAAGAAGGAGACTCTGATGACTTCCCAAGTGGTTTTTTTGTCTTCCAGCTTTTTTTTTTTCCACAAACTACAAGCACGTTGATGAGCATTCCCTTTGACCTGCATGTCATTGTTGTAGTTGCTGGCAGTGGAACAAATGCAGCACAAGTCTCTAATATGGGAGAAATGAAAGACAACAGCTAACACAAAGTAAATCTTTGATACTTAGCAAACAAAATGTGATATTTTTTTTCTCTCCACATTGCACTGTGTGCACTGCGCTGTAAACCAACAACAGACGTGAACAGAGACTGCGCTGTACCTCACCTGGTGAGCGGCACAGTAATTGCACAGTACAAGGCATCGGCCTCCCCGAGTTCCAGTCTTGTCCTGAACCACTCGCTGTTACAGTTATGGATTCATTTAATAAGCATGTGCTCTATTCTTTATCTTCTTAATGATGTCTGCTGTTTTTTAGTTTTAGTTTTTTGGGGTAAAAGAAACAATTGTAGTCGCTAAAGGGTCATAATAACATGTAGCTTGCTGACTAAACAACCAGTGGTGTTTGTTCACCTTTAACACCCTCCATGCTGTAATGAAGTGAACTGCAGCACATTCCAGTCTTACTTTCATACATTTGACAGTGTTTCAGAGACTTGGTGTCAATTTACTTTTTTTTTTTTTTTTTTAAATTGGTGAGAATGAGAAGCAGATTGGTTGTTGTCTTATTTTTTTTATATTGCTAGTGTTTTTATATAAAGTGATGTGATGTCTATTTTAAAACAGGGTTTGTGTAATAGATGATTTTGATCTTGTGTTACAACTACTTTTATTTTGAAGCATTACAGAAGGCAGTATTAAACAGAGTCATGAGATGGAGTAGTTGTGTGAAAAGGAATCTGTTGAGAACAAAATGCCTTCATTTCTTCTCATTTCATGCATTTTATACATTTTTGTTAGAAGTATGCATTCTGGTGCTGAAAAAAAGTATCCTGTCATTGGAGCAACATACCAAACTACTTCATGTGTCACAGTGACTTGTGTTCATAGAAAGAGAAAACAGGCAATGCTGCACAACTACTCCGCATAGGTCAACGCGTCTTAAAGTTTTTGGTGTTAACCTTTCAGTATATCCAAATGTATGAAGCTATTTTGTAGTTTTGTTTCATTATTTGGAGTTAATGAATATCTAAATGTAATGAAACTGATGCTAGAACACTAACACTGAAAACACATTATTTTGATTGCTTTGTTTTACACTGTTGTCAATGTCCAATTATATTGCAATAATAACATTTGACATGGCAGTCCTTCTTGTTTCGTCCTTTAGTTTAAAGATGGGATTACGTTCAAATTACATTACATTCTAACATAACACTGGGTTGGGTGTGTCAAAATATCTAGTTAGATCAGATGATTTAATGCGTGTTTAGCTGCTTTCTGTTTGTGTGTTTCTGTTTGAGTGACAATACTGTGATCCACTGTGAGTGTTTTCCAACATTCTCAGAAACCAACCCTGGCTGTGTTGTTTCTTCTCACTCCTGTGTCCTGCTGAAATATATATGACATTTAATGAGAAATCCCTTTGACTGTCAGCAGGCCATCAGAGGTAATGTAAATAGATACACCTCAGTAAACTTGATAGTGCTGGTCAAGCTCAGTGGGGTCACCTCTAGGCCTTTGTCCCAGTTCAACACTGAATACCTTTTACAGTATGTTTAGTTTATGAATGTTTCCAGGAGGTTTGCAGCTGTTTTGAGTTCTGTTTTACATTCTTCCGTCACCTGTGTCTTACAACCATACTCATATGTTTGTTCTTTTCACTCAAAAAAAACTGCCAGGTCACTTTTAGCAACATTATTATTTTGTATTATAAAGAAGAAAAATGTCTTTTTGACTCTGCTGAAGTCTACCCTGTTTCACAGTCTTGTTGTGGTTGACAGATGAGGGGGCATGACATGTCCTTTATTTACTTAAAGTGAGGTAAACCTGTTCTTCAAGTCCTTGTTGATATATAACCCTGGTTTCTTATTATCAGTGTCCAGATTACTTTGTGGACTCACTGCAGTCAGACAGGAGCACCTTTTCCAAACCGTGTACTACGACAAACAACCACAGCTATAAAAGCAGACCCCCTGCCAACACAGGAAATAGCCATGGCGTTGCGCCCACGTGCTTCCTCTCAGCCGGGAAAACCTTCCTTCCTTCTTCCCAAGGTGGCTTCAGGCTCTCGACCACGGGCCGTTTCATCACGCCCTGGCTCCATGCTAGAAGAGGAACTGTCTTGTTCTGTATGCTGTGAGATCTTTAAGGAGCCCGTGGTGCTCAAGTGCAGCCACAGCTTCTGCCGAGCCTGTCTTCAGCAGTTCTGGAACAAGAAGAAGGCCAGGCGTGAGTGTCCCATCTGTAGGAGGAAGTGTTCCTTGACAGAGCCCACGGTCAGCCTGGCACTGAAGAACGTGGCCGACACCTTCCTGAGGGAGCAGGATCGTGGGACGGCAGGAAAAGGGGAGGGGGCCAGTGGAGCAGTGGAGCAGGGGGGTATAGTGGAGGTGAAGTGCATCACACACGGGGAAGTTCTCAAGCTCTTCTGTCTGGATGACTTTGAACCCCTCTGCTGTGTGTGTCACACTTCCAAGAAGCACCAGGGACACAAAGTGTGCCCCTTGGAAGAGGGAGCGCAGGACCTCAAGGTAATGTGTTCTTGTTTAGCTGCAGTTTGATATGGTTTTAAACAGACTACATGTTTTCAATTATTGGTGGAAATGCAACAAAGGATTTTAGCACCAGTGCGGTGAAAATTATGGATAATTGTTATTCCTGACATCAGAAACATTTCTAATTTTAGGCTCTTTGTCAAAATAGTTTTCAGCTCTTAAATTTGATTTTACACTGCATGTTTTGGCACTTTCCCCCCTTAAGGCCGAGCTGAAAAAAGATCTGATTCCGCTGAAGAAAAACCTGCGTAGCCTGTATGAAGCCAAGCAGGAGTGTGATGACACAACTGTGCACATCAAGGTATCAAAACAGATCCAGGAAAGGACCGGCATGACCGCCGACGTGACAGTTGCTCAGGTTGAACCATGCACTGTTACTGTGTAAACATGTCAGCCATGTTCTTTAATTAATGCACCTAGTTTGATTTTTGGGTGCACATTCTCAGAATGGTTATATATTTCTACAGTATGTGTTAAAAAAACAAGAACAAAGTTATCGATTGTGAGGTTTTTGAATCAAGATTGCTTGCTTAAACTCCGAATTAGAGCAGCCCTTTCATTATATAGTGTATTAACACAGTATATTTTATAGGATTACTGTGACAAAACTAGGAAAAAGAGATTCTCATATGCTATAGCTGATACTGTGTCATAATAGGGTTTTTTTTATGGCCAGGGCAATGACTTAATGTACAAAATATTAAGGACTTAATTTTCAAGATGTACATAGGTGAGTTATATCAAAGTAAAGGTAATTTGTTACTTAGATATGTTGATAACTGGAGACTGGTATAGATTAGACTATGACTCAGCATTGATCAAATTATCATTGTATTTCTGTGTTGAGCCTTATATCCATGTGTGCCAGGACCAGACTGAGGCCACAGAAAAGCAGATGAAAAAGGAGTTTGAACAGTTGCGCGAGTTCCTGAAGAAGGAAGAGACAGCTCGACTGGCTGCCCTGCAGCACGAGGCCGAGGAGAAGAGAGAGCTGGTGAGGAGAAAGTCAGAGAGCATCACCAGAAGTATTCTCACCTTCTCTCACACTGTCATTGCCATTGAGAATGAGATTGCTTCCAGTGACGCTCTCTTCATTAAGGTAAGTGCTTGTACATTTTTTTCCTCTCTGAATTCATCCCACCATGCAAACAGTTTGTAATACTGTCTTTTTCTCTTGATTTCAGAATTACAGCAACACAAAGAAAAGGTAAGTTTTATTATTTGTTCTGTATTTCAGTTTCAGCGTAGTAGTTGTTCAGTATCAGTAGGTTCCTGTTTGATTTTTGTTTTCTTTTTACAGAGCACAGATCCCACTAAATGATCCTGAAAAAGTGTCAGGTGCTCTTATAAATGTGGCCAAGCATGTCAGTTCCCTTAAGTACCATGTGTGGGAGAAGATGGCAGCGCTGGTCCAGTACAGTAAGCAATCACTTGACTTTGTGTGTGATGTTTGGCAACATTGCAAAGTGGAATTTTGTAAACCAAGTCAGTATAGTTGTTTTGGAGCAGGTGTTACTCAATAGTTTGACCCCAAGGAAGACCAGGATGCAGTTAACATGAGCTGGCCTTGTTTTACCAGTGTGGGCTTGTCAGTGAAGGCTTTTAAAAATGTTTTGTATTCAAACAAAGCAGTGCGCCTTGAATTTAGAGAGGGATTAATTCACTGTTTGCTCTTTTACAAAACCACTGTCTTTTGTCTTTCAGCACCCATCACCCTGGACCCCAACACTGCCTACCCTTGGTTGTCCCTCTCCCCAGACCTCACCTGTGTCACCAATAGTGGATGCCTTCAGAAGCTCCCAGACAATCCTGAACGTTTCGGCCACTTTGTGTTCCTGCTGGGCTCGGAGGGCTTCACTTCGGGACGCCACGCTTGGGAGGTGGAGGTGGGAGACAAGGCAGACTGGATGCTCGGGGTGGTCAAGGAGTCAATCGACAGAAAAGGCCGCATCTCAGGCTGTCCCGAGGGTGGCTTTTGGATGATCTCACACTGCGATGGCGACTATTTGGCTATGACGAGGCCCAACAATCTGCTGCATGTGCAGGGAGAGCTGACCCGAGTCAGGGTGCAGCTGGACTACGACTCTGGAGAGGTGACCTTCTCCAACCCTATCAGCATGCTGCCCATCTACACCTTCACTGACTTCTTCACTGAGAAGATATACCCTTTCTTCTGCCCTGGAGCCAACATCAATGGGAATAATCCCAAACCACTTAAGATCTGCCCTGCCAATGTGGCTGTGTGGAACAGTGCCACGTGGTGATTTGAAGAAGAAAAAAAGAAAATACCTTAGACATAAGCGTATTTCAAATTTAATAAAAACAACCCAATTGTTTATCAAATCATATAAGTGTGTGTTTGTGTAAAATAAGCAGGGTACAAGCAAATTAATTAGAAGTATTGGTTTATTTCACTTGTGTTTATTTACTGAATGACTGCAGTTTTTTGACATGGTAGTGTGAAGCTACCAGGGGATGGATTGGCCCTTATAATCCAGGAAGGCACCGTTTTGTTTCTCCGTCAGGGATGCCATCACACTAAGCATCCCCTGAACACTTTCCGGAGGATCAATGTCCGCCTAGTGGTCAGAAATCCACAGGTAACACAAAGGCTCGCACAGGAGGTCAATTCTTAAGAATCTAGCGTTTTAACCCACAGATCAGCTACATTCACAGTGACACATTCATAAGTGGTTCATATCAGTTCCCCCATCTCAAATATGACAACTGTTTCTAAATGATAACACTGTTCACAGTTTAAGTATGCCGTGCACAGATCATATTAATCCGAGATAACCAAGGATGGCAAGTGTCTGTATGGGAGGGGTGGGGTCATTTGAACTGTTCTGCGTGTGTGGTGCAAAGGCTAAGGTGCTTTCCTAGTTAAAGTGTGTTACAAATGTTCTGTTAATGTTTTGGGTATGCATTTGTTATCTGGGTTTTAGTTTTGTATGGTTGATTTAGTGTTTGTTTATCTACACTTAATGTTGCACCATGACTGAGACCCGGGTGGGGGCTGATGGGGTCTGGGCAGTGCGATAATAACCACCGGCATACATGTGGTATGGAAAGTAACAACCCTGTTTCCAGGGTGACACTCACCGTGCAGTACAATACATTGGGACATCTCAATGTTTGTGTGTTGTTTTTGTTCTTGTTTTTCATTGAATACATTGTTCCAAAAGCCAGGCTGTCAAAGTTTTTTTTTTATATAAAGATAAGTCTTTAGTAGTGATGTTTTTTTTTTAATTCCTTGTGTTTCTTTGCATGCATGCTTATTTTAGACAACGTGACTACAGTTTGTTAACTAATGATTTAGTATTGACTATTTAGTATTTACTAATATAAACTTGATTAGTCAGCATCAACGTATTGCTCTGTTAATACAACTTGACCTGTTAAGTTTTACCTTGTGTAAAAACTATGACGTTTTAAGTAAAGTCAACTAATTCGGGATAACAGTGTAAACAGTAAAAAAGAAAAAAGTATATATATATATTTTTTTATTCAATCCTGACCTGTACTTTCATAATCAATCTATGTCGGATTTGTGGCAATTTGTCTGCGGTCTCATCAGAAATTTGATATTTATGTCACTCGATGTTGGCAAGTGAAAGCATGGTAGGACAGCTGCAATCATAGGGTTTCACATGCATCAATACAAAGTTTTGCCTATGCAGGGTCACAGCAAAATTGCCAGTGCAAAGCATTTGCAACATTTAAAAGGGTTAAAACTAACTAAGAAATGATATGCCTGAATAAAAACAAGCCATTGCTGCATTACATGTCCATTTCACAGGGTTCAATATTTTAATGCAGTTATCCCTCCAATGAAACACCGGAGCTGTGGCCTACATTCATGTGTATACTTTTACATAAGTACACCTTAAAGTTACTTCCTAAAGCAGAATAAGCAAGTTAGAAAGATACACATAGCTAGGGCAGTAGTTACGCTATGTCCTTGTGAATTGGATTTTAATCTATAAATTAAAAATCTAATATTAGGTTTTATGAATGTGATTCTGTCATATATATTTATAATTGCTAATATTGAGCAACATTCCATAAAGTATTTCCCTTTTATACAGCTTTCTGTCTTACTTGATAATCCATCTTTGCTTTGTTTTGATTATCTATATTTGAATATTGCTTGTTCAGACTGGTATCAGATATTGGACACACTGGACGTTTCAACATTTTAAAATCAGTTCTGAGTACCAAAACCCTTCAATGTGAATGAAGCTTACTTTGTAAAACAATCTATCACCATGAGAGTTGCTTACTTTTCTTAGTTTTTGTCTGTAGATTGTATTGATTCAACAAAAAGTACTGTAGTAGAAATAGCACAATAATTAACATTCAAACTCAAAAATGTGTGTGAAATGTAAAATCATACAACATGGTGTTACTATTGTATTAATAATAATAAAATAAACTAGAATTCAGAGCTGACCTTTCCTTGACATTGTTTCCCGTTATGAAAAGCTGCTGACTCACCTCCTCTCCACCCATGTCAGTGCGCACCCAGCCAGGGTGCAACACAGAGAACAGGATCTCATCCTTCTTCAGCTCCTCTGCAGCACACACTGTCAGCATGTTCAAACCTGCCTGAGAAGAGATGGAGGAAAAGGAGCGGATAGACAGAAATTTAGGTAAGCAGCTGTAGCCTACTTAAGAATTGTAACTCAAAACCTTTGAGTAGCTGGTCACAGTGTTAGCAGGTTGTCACTCACCTTGCTGATGCGATAGGATGCGGCAGGGCAGAAGGCATACGAATGTTTTAAAGCTTCCATTGAACCCAAAAGTGAGGAGATGCTGACGACGGCTGCTTTGCTGATGGACATCCCGGGCATTCCACTGGCCTTCACTGCATCACGCAGTTGAGGCAGGAACTCCTAGAGATGATCCCCAGAAAGAAAGTAAGCAAGTGGAAACCTTCAATGTACAGTGTTGACGTTCTGTGTTTCAGATCTTCCCCTTCCTTACTTTAATTATGTTCATAGGGCCCATGACATTAGTGTTGAAGCAATGTTGCATGTCCTCAGGACTGGTTTCCTGCACAGTGCCTTTGGGCAAGATGCCTGCATTGTTAATCAGCAGGTTGAGACCACTTGTCCCCACCACAGAGCCCACCTGCTGGGCGCACAGTTTTATGCTACAAAGGTCAGTGGCGTCTGACAAAGAGAGATACAAAAGTTGAGCCATAACAGTGGTCAATAGCAGACAGATAAATATCAGAGCACTGGGCTATTTATACAGTTGCCTGGCCATGAAAGCTGGACTGAGGGTTTGACATAACAAAACATAAGAGAGAGAGCTTGTACCCAGACGGACAACAGAAATTATGTCAGGATTCTTCTTTGCCAGTGTTTGCAAGGCCTGTAAATACACAGAGAGAAACATTTGAAATTCAGCAAAGATTCACACACACTGTTGATCACTTTTAGCCTATCCACTATTATCGAGTTGTCTAAACTGCAGTAAATACATTTATTCAAAAATTAAAAATTAAGCTACCCAGCAGGGCTCAATATTTGACAGAAAAGGTAAAGAGTCTTACCTCAGCTCTGGGTCCATCTGGGTCCCTGCAACAGGCGAAAAGCTTTCTCACTGGACAGGGAGCCTCCAACATTTGCTTAACCATCTCCAGGCCCAGGCCTCTGTTTGCTCCTGTGATAAGCACGCTGACTGGTTGAACTGCCATTTCCTGTCTCTCTGTTAGCACAAGTCTCTGTCTGAGCTCTTGCATAAAGCCTTTGCTGAAAGTTTGGTCTCAAGCTTGGCCACACCCACGTTCTCATGTGTTTATCCAATCCTACAGCACCATTTAAAAAGTGGGCAGGTCAGAGTAATAAATCAGGCCTGTAGCTCAAATACTGAGAGGTTGGAATTTTGCCATAAATAAAAGGAAAAAACTCCCAGCTGGCAATAACATATTCAAAGAAAGAAGCAAATATGGTGATGGTGCAAATGTTAAAACATGCAAGGTGACGCAAAGGAGTGTAGTTTATGTTGGCTTTTTTAAAGCTCAGAGAACACTAGTGCAAGGCAAAACAAACAGCAAAGGACTTCCTGAGGACAAACATAAAGGAAAAGTCCAGTGAGCTAACTGAAAGACACACTCCCCATGTTGAGTGTACACATTATGAGTCATGTTAGACTCATGATCAATGAAACATCAAGGTAACACAGCTGTATTGGTTATAATTGGCATGTCAGAGTGGATGGTATGGAGTGGGTGTCTTTGAGGTTGTGATGAGCAACACCGGTGCACCTCAAGTAACTGTACTGATGTCATTCTTCTTCACACTTCCAGTTTAACCCAGGTCCTTGCCACCTTGACATTTTTTTACTGGCTACTCCTCCATTGTTGTCAGCAAAGACAATATTGTGGGATACAGAGGACTGATAGAGAGCTTCCTCACATGGTGCAACACCAATCACCTAAAGTTCAATATCAACAACAATACCAAAGAGCTGGTGGTGGACTACCAGAGGATCAGGAGGCTCACTGTCCTGGTTATCATCATCAACAGAAAAAACATACTGTGTCAGACAATCAATTAATTACCTAATTATTAATGACTGCTTTGATGTTATAAAGCTGCACAAATTGACACCAGAACAGCAATAAAGCAATGGCAAGCTATAATGACTGACTTTAATATATACATATTTTTCATCTGTTATAATGGCACTAAAGCTTCAGCAGTGGTGTTGGCAGGAATGCAGGTTAGCATTCCTACCACATGGCTGTACCGTTTCTGTGTGAAACAGCACATTTAGAATTTCTGACAAAAGATTTACAAAGGCTTCAAAATCCTTCGTAAACAAATGGCATAAATGTCCACCCTAACAAGTAATATACTTTAATATAACTTAAAACCTCAGGTTTCTGAAAACAACTGAAAATCTATGAAAAAGGGTAGACTAGGCTGATAAACAAACAGAATAATCTCTACTGGTGCATTTATCACTTCTTTACAGAGAAATTCAATTTGTTTTTCCTAAAAACCAAATTATATTATATATTTTAACTCTTAATTAGCAAACAATTTACTTGTTAAAGTGGATATTTATCATGCAATAAATACAGCAACTATGAATTGTAAAGCTTATAAACAGGACAGCAAACTGACAGCTGAATCAACACCTCTCTGACAGGTCACTAAACCATTGCATTATAAGCTTCACACAGGTAGTCTTCATTGCAGGGCTATTGCACTGGATGGCATTATGTTATGGTATATGGTCCTGTTATTTTGTCAATCTCCTGCATATCTAACATGCATTTCAGAAGAAAAAAAAACAACTGGTGGCAGGATGGCTCACAATGACTGACAGAAGCAGAGAGGGCGGGACTTTAAGAAACAACAGGCAATCAGGAACAGATTTGCTCTAAGAGGACTCACATAGCTGAAGACAATAACATACTTCAGACAGCGATGTGACTAAATGCCCTGCACTGACAATGCATGCTGTCTGTAAATTATTGAGACTGATGCTCTTTGGATTCCTCCTATGCTGGTGAGCGTAAAACAAATGTGTGCGTTTGACTGTGTAAGCAACAGGTAAAAAGTTTCAAAAAGGCTTTATGAAGACCAAAAAGAAAAGGGTGTGCACTGTAGTGTCACTTTCAAATACTTCAAACATTAAGTCTGACAAAACACACCTACGACACAAAGGACACAAAAATACACCCCTTACGTTTCATTTGGCAGCAGATTACTTTTGCTGTCAATTTGGCAGTGTCTTGCTCTTGTTTCTATTCACAGACTTGAACGCACATGCACGTGAGCGCACACACACACACACACACACACACACACACACACACACACACACACACACACACACACACACACACACACACACACACAGTAGTGTGCAGTACATAACATGCACAGATATAAATACATACAGTTTTTCATTAAATGCACTTCTGTGTCCGCAGCTTTCTGCTTTGAAAATAGAAAGGTGCATAAATAAAACATTCCCATCATTATAGAAAAGGTCCATGCAAGAACGGCACTGATCAGTTCCCCGAGACTGAATGTGAAGAAAATACTGTATGAGGGAGACGTGCCGTCTGGCTGCATCCATTTGCAGCCCACCATTTCTTGATTTCTGTTGTTGTAGTTTCTGTTGTTGTGTCTCCTCTTTCTGGCAGTGTTCTGACAGTATATTTGTCCCTCTCACAGATGGGTGCTGTCCTGGGTATCAACCCTGTGGCTCTCTGAGATCCCGGCGCTGCACTTCCTGCTGTTACCCTGATTGGGTACCAGAGAGAGGGGGTCTGGTCTGATCAGGTATCTGTAAATGTGAAACAGATAAGACAGGAATGGCAAATAGAATCCTGTGATAGTTTTCATGCTGTGTTCATCTTACAATCAAATGTAATTTATCAATTACATTTGGCATTATGTACTCACACAACATCATGCAGCTCCAGTCTGGTGTCTGGAGAAGGGTTGATGAGGATATAAGACAATCTGTTCCCTTGGTCTGTCATTCCATCTGACACAGGAAGAATAGACATGAGTGATGCAGGAAATAAAATAGACACAGGATATACAGCAGGCTGTGCAACTTCCGTACACACAGAAAAGAGGCTTTGTTACTGTGAGACATGAATTAAAATTTAGATCAAAACGGACACAAGCAACAACAACAACTGAGGTGGAAGAAGTACCCAGATCATTTCTTTAAGTAAAAGTACCAATGCAGCAATGTAAAATTACTTTATTACAAAAAAAAGTTATAAATTCCAATTCTTGTTAATGGAAAGCACTGCAACTATTATCAGCAAAGTGTATTTCATTTTATATGCTTATCATTTGTTGTCAAGTTACTATAGCTGTCAAATAAATGTAGTGGAGTAAAAATCACAAGATGTACTTCTGAAATGTAGAATTATAACGTAGTATAAAATGGAAAAACAATAAGTACAAATGTGGAAATCAACCTCAAAGATATACTGAAGTACAGCAGTACTACCCAGTAATCCTACATTCCACCACTAGTAAACTTAAGATCAGGATCACAATACTTTTATACACAAACTACATATAGACTTACTAAATCCAGTTGAAGAAAGGCCCAAGTGTTTCATCCTCGTTTTCACCAAGGCGTTGAGTTCCTGCCTCTCCGAGCGCCTGAACAGGGTCAGTCTCTGCTGGTTGATCCTCTCTGCCGCACTACCTGCACCTCCCTTGGCCCCACTAGAGCCCCGACCCCCCTTCCTGCTCAGCCGCCGGGCCCACTGCATGCTTTTTCTCCTGAGCAGCGGGTGGTCTGAGGAGTGGGAGGAGGTGGAGACGGGCTCCGAGGAGGTGGAGTTACGGTGAGCACCGCTCCGGGACAAAAGGGGCTCTCTGGGTTCTCTGGTGTCCTCGTAGTCCTCCACTGTGATGGATACCTTGGACTGTGACACACAATTATAACCACACACACACACACACACACACACACACATATACACACACACACACACACGCACACGCACACGCAGACACACTTATTCTATAAATAAGTGATGAACAAGTTACACTGCACATAATGAATAAGCATATTTGGTGTCACAAACAAATCTGATGCCACCCTAATTTATTTAAAAAAAATTAATAACAGTACCCGCATTGGGAAAAATGTAAATTGTCACGGCATCATGTCTAATATGTAGATTTCATTAGTAGTAGAGTATGCAAAGTGGGTTTTTGTTACTTTTATATGTCTGTCTCACGTGATGAATACATACTTAATAGTCAAAACCCAGATCTGACTGTCTCCATAGCTGAATGTGTCTCCTTAACTCTGCATCTACTTGTTGACAAAACATGTACACATTGAATTACTGTAGCATTTGGAGATATCTGTTTAATTAACCCTTAAAGGGTAATGCTTCACCAAGTGCATGTTCTAGGGGGGAATTGTTGGTCTCTGTTAGTCTATACTGATGACGTTCCACTTCCGGAATTGTTCAGGTGCACCTGGAAATTTTGCCGGATGTCCTTCTTTTTAGGCCGGATGTCTCACGCCTTCTGCTTTCTTTGTGTTGGCATTAATCTCTGGTTGATTTATGAGGACTATAGTTACCTGCTCCCCAGATATCTGCAGGGTAAATCCAGACAGACTAAAACAACTTTTGAATGAACAAGTTCCTTCCTGAGGTTATTTTGCAGAGGCACCATCATTGTGTCTGGGGCTTAGAGTCGCACAAGACGATTGCGATTGGTTTAAAGAAATGCCAATAAACCAGAGCCTGTTTTTCTTCCATCCCGGAATGCTGTGTGGACTAGCCAGACCCTCCTTCACAGTGCTGTGGAGGGAGTTCTGGCAATGCGAGATTAGGTCTCTGTAAATTATAGAGTGTGGTCTAGACCTACTCTATCTGTAAAGTGTCCTGAGCTAACTTCTGTAATTATTTGACACTGGGATAACATTTTATTTAAAAGGTGAGTTTTTACAGTTGAGAAAATCTTTAGAAAGTTTCTAGTTTAAAAAAGCCAGCTTTATGTAGAGTATCCCATTATCCATGAGATTTTATTATGTGAAATTGAATTAATCTTGTAACAGTTCAGTCCTCTCTTGGTAGGTTTAGCCCTGCTACAGGTTTAGTTTGTTCCTCCAACTCTTTTGTGTTGTGGGGGTTAGTGAACATAGTGACCTGTAGAGGGTGCTACCTTCAGAGTAAAGGCTTGCTCAATTGTACCAGCCAGTCCATTGACTTTAACCAGAGGCCAAAAACCTAGTAACAGCAGCAGCTGACCTCAGAGACTGGAAGCTTGTGTGCCTCTGTCCGGTAGATGCCAATGGGAATGTCTCCAGTGGAGGAGCACAGTTTCTGGTAAAGCCTGCCGTAGGTGCGGATCCACAGGTCATCCTCTGTGATTTTCATCTTGAAAACAAACACAATAAATCAGCCTTAGCGCTGCTCCACAGTCTAAATAGACTGGATTGAGGCCAAGGCTGGGTACTTACAGCACAAAGGAAACCTGAGCCAGGCATAGAGTCTAAACCCAGCAGCAGCCTGGTGATGGAGATCATGTAGTCCTTCACAAATGACTGGCAGGAAAACACGGCATATACTAAGTGAACAGAAATAGATCATATTTGGCAACATTTTGTTTTTTTTCAGTCAGAGTGAAGAGTTTGTGTTTCAGATACCTGGTAGAGGAGAGTGTCTAGCATGCTGACACTGAACACCTTCCCTGCAGAGAAGGGCAGGCGGAACATAAACACCAGGTTGGACCCCTTCTCCCTTTCCTTCTACAGATCAAATACACACACACACACACACACACACACACACACACACACACACATATACACAGAGAGAGAACAAAAGAACAAAAAAGCCACAATATATTGTGTTAGCCTCCCCTTTCAAATGCAACATTCAAATTACTAGACAAAAAATGATATCCTGAGAAAAGTGAGGGATGTAGCTCATTTTGCACTGGCCTGTGAGCGCCCCAAGCGGAACTCTGGTGGAACTGCATCCAGTTCAGAAGCCGGAAGTATTGAGAGAGTGGAAGTTCTTCCCTTACGTCACTAGTAAAAATGAACCTACTTAACGAAGTTTGTTCACTGCTGGCTACAAATTAGCAATCGAACACAACAAATGCTGTCACTTGAATGGCGTTTTGAGCTAACGTTAGCAATCAAACAATCATAGATAGCTAAAACACTTTTGAAATGATTTGATGATGATCTTCTGTTATTGTTTATAATGAGAAAAGTGTATTATTTTATGGATTTTAAATTTTTTTAGTATGACACGTTAAACTGTTTAAATCTGAGAATGCGCGACTCAATCTGCACTTGATTTACACATCGGGCAGTGGCACGCCCATTCAGGAACCGGCTACCAAGGCAGTAATGGAGTGTCTCAGACTAGAAAACACACACAAATATCCATTGCTTAAACAAAGAAAAACCTGAAAAGCTACCAGAGCTTATTCTAGCTGTGAGTCAACACAGCTAGAAATTTAAAAAGCAATTATAATAATTTTATGAAATCCATTTTAATATGTGATGTCAAGCAGTGACAACCGAAAAATGTTGATACATGTTATTGATGCCAGAGGGGGGAATTCATTAGCTGGTACACGGAGAGCAACATTACAGTAACAACAACAGGAATGAAAGAAATGGCTATTATCAGTTATAAATGTTAGCGGCAGAACTTTACAGTGGATATATTTCTAAAATCACAGAGAATACTAAATAAAAGATGACTTTTATAATGCAAAACATTCTTCCCTGTTTGTTCTTATTTTCGTTATGACCTCTAAAGTCTTGGTTGAGGAAAGATTAAGAAAAGGCTGAGAGAACATTTTACCTTTTCCAGTTTGGACAGAGCCAGAGAGTAGTGGTCTTTGACCTTAAACTGCATAAAGCGCATGTTGGCTGGGTGGGTGAGCTCCGTGATGATACTTAGAGCTGGGAACAATCTGAGAGGAAGAAGCACAGAGAATAAGGTGTAAAAAAACACTCATTTTAAGATAGTGTGTGAGATTGCAGAGCAAGTTTGGGCAAAGCAGACCTGAAGAGAGTCTGCACATTGACGATGGTCTTTGCGTCGGCCATGTAGTCCTCCTCTGCAATCATGGAGCTTTCTTTGTCAACCACCACCATGGTGTCGGCAAAAGTGACTCCACATCGCAGCAAACTGTCTAGACTGTGGAAAGTGTAAGAGAGAAAGGCGAGTGGGAGATGATGAAGAAGAATAAGATTAGTGTTGAAGGGCAACACAAAGAAATCCAAGAGTAATTTAAGTCAATTGAGAGGTGCAGAAGCATATGCAATTAATAATTTACATCAATAAGGAAATTAAGGAAATTGTAGAAAATTAAAAAGGGGAAGACACATCAAGAAATCAGCATGGTGTTTGGTTTGTCTTACTTGTCGATGGAGCCCACTGTGTAGAACACCATGGGGAACCAACAGATTGCCTCCAGGAAGTCTGCTTCAGGTCTGAACGAATCAAAAACACAAATAGACTTAAGATTTCCTACCAGAAGAGATTTATATGTGCCATGATGATGAGCGAACGTCTCAACAGAGACAATCCCTCGTCACTCAGCCTGAGAAATACAACACAGCCAAAACTGCCTGCAGAGAAAGCTGAAAATACCAGCACTACACTGGAGTGACTCAACATTTTATTGCCTTTTTATTGGATTCCACTCTCATTTGGCTGACTGTGTTTGTGTACCAGCCACAATACATGACACAGGATTGTGCAGCACATTGTCCTGAAAGCATTCCACAAATCATGTTTACGGTGGTCTTAAATAGCTTAGTTTTTATCCTCCACTGACTATTAAAAGAGGAACCCTTTTTACCATCTTGCACAACCTAGATTTGTAGCAACAATTTTGGGCAACACTTGTGTGGATATATGTCTGTCTATGCTGGACTAGTGCAACACTAAAATGGAATCTAGTCCAGTTTGAAGCTGTGTTTCCACCAAATAAAATAGACATATCCTTACACGCTCTCCAGCAGTAGCACGATGGGGTTGAGTTCTTTTCTGGGTCGGTAGTAGGCCCGTAGAGGCACAATGAAGTTGTACAGACCGTTTCCTGCACTCTCTGCGGACACAATGATCAATTTGTTTTTGAAGCCGTAGGAGCGGGCATCCTCAAAAGGGGTGTGGTGACATGCCTGGGAGACAAGTAGAGTGGTCACTGAGGATGACTTTGACAATGTGAACTTGTAAAATGATAAGATAGGGAGCCATTTCAATTCCATACCTTGTCCATACGCAGGCAGCAAAAAGGCATCTTTTCTTGAAGAAGGTGGCACAGCGCAGGCGAGCTGCCAATGTATGGTGAGTTCAGCGGGTATCCCTTCACCCACCTGTAGCACAAGCCAACAGTAACCTCAGAATACGTTCCTCAATTTAACAACAATTTAAACAGCGTCTTTATGACTTACTCGCAGTGTCGACCCCACCAGTGGGCACTCTCATCTCTGTCACTGTCCTCTTTTCCCTCTTCTCCTCCCTCGTCCTCTGATTGGTCTCCAAGCAGGTCAAAGGCGGGGTTGTTGACACCGTCCACCAGCTCCAGGACGGGGGCAATGCTTCGCCGCCTCTCCTCTGCTGACTCTCCCATGGCAGGCAGGGCCAAAGTGTTAGTGCCACTCATCTCTGTCCGGGAGCTGCTCCTGCTTTCTCTTCTGCTGCCCAGCATGGTGCTCCCCGGGTCCTGGCCTTCTGGGCTGCTGTCACTGGAGTCCTGCAGGTCAATGGCCACTGTGCCTGTAACATACACACCGCCACAGTGATCAAGCTAAAGGTTCAAATACTATGATACATGATGTGTTGCACGGATCCTACATAATAGTGAGCTGTACATTCACTGTGGACCACCAGGTGGTGATGTTTGTAAAACCACAGTATCTGACATTTCAGTTCATTTGGTAGTTGCTCTTATCAAACTGGACTTATAATCAGATTCATGTTAATTCCTCGAAAACGCTTTGCATATTTTTAAATCACGCAGATAAGTTTCAATTGTGAGAACTGCATAGTTTTGACAGCTGTGACTGTGCTGCTGTCTAAGACAGTTTAATGAGTTGTTCAACACAGAAATAACATAGAAATTGCAAAAAGAAGGTCAGTGTGTAAATGTTACACAATCATTATGCCGTGTACATCTGACTGACCCATGCTTGCAATGATACTGTGGACTGGAAGGCGGGTGAGTCCATGGTAGATGGTTTGGTGCACTTCCCTGGTATTTCCTCCTGTGCTGCCCCATGATGGCTCCCTGTGGCCCCTGACAAAAGCTGAGTTCTCCTCTTTGGAGATGTTGATGTAATAGCATGTATCAGACGACCCCATGATGTGACAGGGACCAGGGTTCAGTAGGATGTTGGTGGTGTCCAATCTGCGTATTCCAATCAAACATACTCCATACCTGCAGCCGCAAAGACAAGGTCAGCTCTTAACAGTGCAGTTTAGTGTGTGTTATCATTTCTCTGCCTTTTCACATTATGACGTACTTTTTGTGAGCATGAAAGGAGGCAAAGGTGAAACTCTTGCCCTGATATTCCCCGAAGAATTTACTTTCTTCTAGGCGGATGTGATGCACCTCATTGGCTGAGCAGCGGCGGTAGGTTCGGTGCCATTGGTCTGATGAACATGCACCACCCTCCCTGAGACAGAAAATGAAGGACTGATTGGCCATGTGAGGAAAGATCTTTAAAACACGTAACACAAAGCATCCAGCTCAGCAACAGGGCCACACCTGAAGATTTTCCACTCAAGGTTTCAGAGGTAACATCCTATAGCTCTGTCAGAGCTGCTGATCAATACAATCAGCACACAGATGTGCACAAAGACACTCTTAAGAATATGTCCTAGATGTAAACATTCACAAAGTTAAGTGGACAACATTTTTCTCTGGGGCGATATGGCTTTAGACACGGAGGCTAAAGAGGTGCTAGCATTAAGCAAGGGTGTGGGGGCAGTGTGAAAGTGGGTGGCCTGCAAAAAAGATTGCATTATAGAAACAGGTGTTATAGCGAATTTGCAGTTTACAGGAACTAAGTGTAAGGCTGGAGAGGAGGAGGACAAATCCTAGTCATGTAACATCGTCACTAAATGGCATCATGTCCAGATATAGAAGCGTACTTGTGAAACACACTACTTTGGAATGTTGAACTCATCAGAAAAAAGATCTAAAAAATCTATTAGCATTTATTTAACATATAAATGCATGTATATTCAAACTCAATTAAAGAGTTTGTCACATTCTTACCTATGTATAATTTTGTGTAGATACCAAACTGTTTAAGTTGGGATCACAAATTTGGCCTTTAAGATGACAGTTCCAATTTCAAGATGTGATCCAAAGAAAAGTTGCAGGAAAAAAATAATTATTGGTTTTGGAGGACTCTACTAACAAAAATCCTATTTGAATTTGTTCCATTTTAATCACTGGCATGGTTCTGCTATCATGCCATGATGATAAAAAGGAGAGAGCAAGTCAAGCACATAGAACAATTTGCCTGAATAACATTCATTTTTACAGTGACTCCTGCATTAAGTAAAAAATACAACACAAATGCAATTTCTAAATAATTAAAGGTAATAATAAAACAAGAATCAAATAGCACAGTGTACAAATTATGGAAGTTAACAGATGATTTGAGTAAATATTGACAAATGTACCACAGTATTCTTAGATGTGAATACAGATCAGATACATCCTACCTGTTAAGGGCTTGAAAGGCTCCTACACGCTGCTTGAAGGCCTCTTGAGGCGCCATTCTGGGGGGGAAAAAGTGAAAGTTAAGTGATTAAAAGAAGCTCACTATTTACTTTAGCTACTGTATATTTGACTATCAAGACCGTACTGTGAAAAATCAAATAGACAGAGGCATAAATAAAGGAAGTGAACTCACTGTCCTCTGGAGGAGTGGATCAATAGAGTGATGAGTGTTGAGGTACCAGGGCACACACAGTTTAAAGCCAGCATGGCATACTTAAACTCTTCTTCACACACCACATGATCTGCACACACAGGAAACAAGAAGGGCAAAGTGACCAAGATCAACACAAACACTCACACTCTGCTCCATAAAAGTTTCAACTCTGAAAACACTCTCCTGGCCTTCGTCAGTGTGTATGAGTGACAGAGAAAGGTGGTTTCATCCCTGTAATCCAGATGTAACATAAAGGGCTCAGAAATGACGTAACCTAATCACCGGTGAAGCAATGCAGATTTCAGTTTTATCTGCTAAGGTTGGGAGAAATACATTTCTGAAGGTCATGCTTACAAGAGAGGCAATGCAATTGTATTTATGGTGCTAAAAGAACGGCTAATCAATTATTTAAAAAAATAAAAATAATGATTTGGAAAGTCACCGGATGACACAATCTTCTAAACATAGCAATACTGAGAAATACAGATAGAGTTGTGTTAATAGTCTTAATTAGCTTTATATGAACTAATTTGCCAATGGCTTGAATGTGACTGATTAATATTAATATCAAAAGGTTACACACAAAAGCTTTAAAAATTCAATAGCAAAACATTTTTCTTGAAACAATATCCTGGTGAACTGGAACTACTTAACTGGAGAAATATTCCCAATAAAAACTAACACAAACAATAAATAATGCATTTCACATACTGGCTACATCTTGCCACTAAAAGGCACAAGCACACACAAACACACACACACACACACACACACAAACACACACACACACACACACACACACACACACACACACACACACACACACTCAAATATGTCACTATTTTATGCTGGAAAATATGTAGCTTGATGTTTGTCTAACAGAAATGAGTCAAGCAGACAGCCATGTCAAAAATCCTCTATCATCCTCTTACACCGGATCAGTTTTTTTGGGGGTGATTTGAAGACTTAGCAACAAGCTAGCAATTCAGTGTCAGCCTTTTCAAACTGCCTTTCAGTCACATCATCTGAGATTTAACAAAGCCCGACCTCTGAGACAACCAAACCAAACTGAACAAACACAGATGACACGTCTCTCATTTACCTGTTGCCACACAACCTCCTCTTTGTACGAAAAACCAATAGAGCTATTCATGTTTTACTAAGCCAATTAGTGAATCTGGCCCAGAGAGAATCCTTTTTCCCTGCTGTGTAATTTTTGATTGCATTATCTTGAGAAGTGAGCACACAGGGCTGTCTTGTTTATCAACAGTGTGGAGCTTGGTCCTAAAAGCACAATATGTACAGGAAATAATTGGGGATTACTGTCAGGGCCTGACATGAAGCATCAGATTCAATCAGCTGAGTAACAGGAGAGCCAGCTGAGATTTAAATGCACTTTTTTAATAAATTAGTCAGGTCTGTGTGTGTGTGTGTGTGTGTGTGTGTGTGTGTGTGTGTGTGTGCCTGAAGCCTAGCAGGTGGGAGGCAAAACAATTAAAACGGCTAATTGTGGATATTCTGTTGAAGTAACAATGTTCTTTTAGCTCAGAACAGTACATCATAATGCAGCGCACACACAAACACAAAGAATAGCCTCTTGCTATTCAGCCTATGAATCTGCTTCGAAGTAGAAGCTGTTCCAGAGCAAGGGGTATCTGAAAGTCTGCAGAGTAAAAGACAAAAACAATGATGTTGCATCTGTGGAGCAACAGCATTCATACACATACTCACTCTCTCTGTCTGTGTTGTACACACCAACACACATATATCTTCAACTCCCAAATCACAGACACAATAGTCACACACCAAATTGAGTCTTTTTTTTCAATTCCAAACATCCTTCTTGCACTTGTTTTTACCACTGTTATCCCTTCACTTTCCATCTTCGTATCTGCTTACTCTTCGCCACAGCCCTCCATCCTCCATCGCTTTCTTTCTGTCACCATCGCTTAGAAGACCTGGGTCCTTGTATACATCTCTTCAAATTGATGTTTTCTATCACAGACTAGTATTAAAAGTCTGTGCGGTTATGTGTGTGTACGTGTGTGTGCACATGTGGTCATTTGCACCCTCTGCAGGAGTGCAATTACAACTTGACCACAGGTCAACTGGTTAAGCTAATTAAATCAGTAGGCTGTCATTGTTTGGGTGAGTGAACTGCACACCGTGCAGCTAGTATGAGCAGAGCTCAGGAGGGCAACTGACTATTGTCATTCAAAACATAAACTGGGGAGATAATCAATCAACACTCTGCACCCACTTCTGTATGGTTACTCAAAAAGCTCAGGGTGTCCTGCCCTGCTGCAGCATCATACCGACAGATATTTTCTAATGAATGCTAAGCTGTTTTTAAGCCATTCCTGTGGGTCAACTTAAATCTTGTATATCTTGCTTATTAATGCCTCCCACACTAGCACTTAGTGGGTATATTCCAAGTGGAGTCAAAACATGACATCTGCACTTACAGTAATGTCCTTGTGCGTGTATACTGATTTGTTCCCTATGTCTGGCATATATATATATATATATATATATATATATATACACATATTATCAGTTGATGAACTTTGTGTTCTTTAAGGGTAGGCTACTTTACTTTTCACTATAGTCTTGTAGGAAATGTATTATTCTGTACCGAAGGCCGTTGTGTCAATAAGAGCATGACTACTGTCTATTCCATAAGAAACAATATCATTTTTTTAATGAATGAGGTTCTATTTCGTATAGACTTTGCCCTCTAAGAGCTGCTGCTATTGGAGTTATCCCTCGTGCATGAGCCGTCGTGAAGATTTCTTTCATGCTCTTGTGCCCGGCACGGGCTTATACGTCCGCAGTTACTGTATATTAAAGCTGCAAGACCAAAGATCTGCTATCTATTTTTCTTCAGCGACAAGCAGTTTGAAGACTTTGAAGAACAACGGTGTCCACCTGTGTACCGTCTGACGGACCGGCTACATCTTGCCGTCAGCTCTCCACCCGAGCTGCAAGGTGTGCCTCGGCCCTGCCGGGCTGGCCGCCTGCCAGGTTTTGCGACCGCCTACCAACGGAGGAACTGAAGCGGCATGCGACGATGGCAGCCGGACGGACAGTCAGGATATCACCACCGGTTACACCCAGACATCCTGGAAGGGGATCTCTTTGGCGGGCACCAGCAGGCACCGGTCCACTGACTCAGATCCCCCCAGAGATGGTTTTGGAGCCTCGCAACTGTGGCTGTATCCGTCCCTAGAGCAGGAGCCCTGCACTATGTAAATGTAAGAAAACACATCAAAGCAATTTATATAGCTACCTGTTACAGCTGCCTAACTCCCAGCACAGTAGCACAGTGCTAACTGATGATCAAAGAACAGTTTTATCAATTATACAATTATACAACCTAACAATTCCTGCCCGATTTACAACAAAGGCCTCAGTCTGGCTATGGCAGTGAGGTATTTAAACAGCACTGCAGGGGCAAAGGAGGATAGCCTGCGGGGAAAGCTCATCTGCCAGGTTAGCACAGCACCAGAACTCCTCAAAAATGTTCATCATTGATAGAGACAGCTGGGATGACGGCGGCAAGCTAGAATTGAGTTCTCCAGGGCTGTAGGCAAATAGGGTGTGAGAGAGAGTTTTTCTTTTACTTGCAGACGATTGACTGGCATCTTCTGTTGAGCAGGAAGGGAAGAGACGCTCTCCAAAAGGCAATGTATAAAACACAAAAACCCTCAGAGGGCTTTAAGCCAAGCCAATCTGTCCAGCACTCCCTCATAGCGAGGAGGACATAGAGCTGTGTGCTGCAAAGCCACGCTGATAGAAAACACAATTCCCCGGCTTGCAAACCAAACTGACAAACTCAGGTAGAACATAGGACAGGAAAATTAAACAGACAAGACTGCTCAGTTTCCCATGTCATGACAATTGTGCAGAAGCAAAATAATCACCAAACTTCACACCTACAGTCACAAATATGACCTTTTGAACCGGGCCAGGACATTCTTTTAGTAGGTGTCTTCCCATTATTATCTGCATTCTGATCAAATAACAGTAGATGCATCCAAACAATAAAAACACACAGAAACACACACACACACACACACACACACACACACAGAAACACACACACACACACACACACACACACACACACACACACACACACACACACACACACACACACCCCTCAGCTGTCACTGTACGTGTATTCGATTTCACACTTCCTTGCCCACCTGCAAATTTGACGTGGAACTTGTTCTCTGGCTTGAGAATCTGGACGTAGAGGGGGCAATTTGGAGCAAAGTCTTTCACTGCCCAGGCTCGGAGGATGGTCTGATGATCCTGAGAAAATTAGAGACAGAGGGGCGTGTGATCAATGGAGTGAAAAGAAGGGCGAGAGAGAGAGGTAGAAACCCACCATTAGCAGAATCAGATTGTAGCTCTTTGGTAATAATCCTCTTAAACCACTGAATGCGCTCTAAAGGCCCTTGCAACATTTTAGAGTTGTAATGCAACTCTGACATCTTTCTACAAAGAAGTATTTAAGGTATTGGTATTTGAACAATCAAATAAAAATTGTGACCTGATGAGATGAAGTAATTAACAATTTAGCTTCCAAATCATTCAGTGTGAATACCAGGGTGTAGATTAAACAGTGTTATCATGGCATGCAGTGCTGTGTAACACCGCACCTATAAAGTCCATTGTTGTTGTTTTTTGCACATGTGTGTAGTTTTAATTTTTGTGTCAGGCCTGTGTTTCTTTTACTCTCAGCTTTAGTTGTTTTTACTGCACAATTCATGTTTTGTTGGAAAAATATACACATCACCAATCATAAAACAACAAGCACAAAAAATTCAGCCAATGCAATGAGCTAAATCAAAGGTGCTCCAGAAAAAATATTAAACGCAACATGAAATGACATTAAATTAACGTTGTTGTTGTTAAAAAACTACAGTAGTCATGACAATACAGGGAAGCAGTGAGGAACGTACAGCAGCAATACGGTCCACTTCAAACCGGTTACTGAGGATAAAGCAGGCCTCAGCATCGTCCATCCTGCAGGCAGGTTAGTACAGCATGTGGCCATGGGAGCAAGGGAGATTGATGAACAGAGGGAGAGAGAGAATCGGGGAAGCGATGAGGAGAGAAGACATGGGGAGGAGGGTGTTGTCATGTTATTGAGAAAGAGGACAAAAGAGAAAAATCAGGACAATAGAACAACAATCCAACTAATGTGTCTTTAAGCCCACACTATTTAGGGTTGAGACAGTTGGAGGCGAGGAGACAAGTTGATTAAAAAGAAATTGCTCCTTTTCTTTTCCTGTGAGAGAGCCAGCTAAGGTGCTAAGGCTGTAAACAATAACAAATATGACTCAAACTGTGATTACAGCCGTTACCTCAAGGCGATATGTGCTTTAATTGTGAGCTCAAGCTTCTATATGATGCTTTTCATTTCAAGATGTCTCAAATGAGGTCTATTCCAGGCTTTTTAGGGCTGGATTGTTGTAGAATTATTTGGAGATAATAATGCTTCTAATGGGTTTGTAGAGACAGATGGTAGATATGTATATATGTATATAGGGATAGATAGATAGATAGATAGATAGATAGATAGATAGATAGATAGATAGATAGATAGATAGATAGATAGATAGATAGATAGATAGATAGATAGATAGATAGATAGATAGATAGATAGATAGATAGATAGATAGATAGATAGATAGATAGATAGATATGAAACTAAATACATCTATAAAATCAGACTCTTGATTGTTGTTGTTTTTAGACACAGTGACTCACTTGGCCCTCATCAGGTCTTGGTCTTTAAGGGCGGACCCCTGCAGGTAGATGACTCTCTGGGCCCACAAAGGAACGTGCAGGATCCTCCGAACCTGGACATCCATCTCTGCTGGGCAAAGGATTACCACGTAGTAGTCCTACACACACACACACACACACACACACACACACACACACACACACACACACACACACACACACACACACACACACATACGTGCACACGCACGCAAGCACAATTTGTATTGTGGTTTAAGAGTATTTAACCTCAAGAAAGATACAGTCACAGGTTGTATTTTTGTTTCCTTGACAATCTTTAGAAGAAAGGGTAGAGGGGAGACGCTAGAGAGGGGAAGTTAGAGACCGCTTGAGAGTGGCATACCGTAGAAAATAGCAAAGAGAAAAGTCCATTTTCAGCATATGTACACTGGAGGTTTCACTTATGTAAAATTGCATCCTGGACCACTGCTTGGCTTCCAAACTAGTTGTGATGTCACAAAATCCTGCTTTAATGACCACATCCAATTTAAGGTGAGCACAGGGAAGATATTCAATACAAACACAGAGACAAACATAGAGAGCTATGTACATATGGATGCACCCTCAAGTAAACACATCTGCTCCAGCATGAATAAGACAGCAGTATGATCTGTGCTATTGGTGAATTAATGCTCAGCTGGTAGGGCTACTGAAGAGGATTACAGACAACAAACACAAGACCCCCCAACACCCTCTTGTCCTACTTAAAACCATTTAGAGAGACCTGCAGTCGGGGGTGAGCGAAGAACTCATTGAGGAAGTCCATGAGAAGGTCGATCTTGAGACAGCTGACACACAGCACAACGTGTTTCTCCGTCTGTGCCCTGTAGCGACTGTAGTTCCCCCCGGACTTCTGCCGCTCCATCCACAGAAAGGCCAGCTGCTCAAACTATTCAGGGTGACATCCATCACATTCAACAGATGGAAATTGGATTAAGTTAGCTGGAATACAGGGATGAGCCATGTGGCTTAAAAAAATACAACAATGCAATGCCTTAGAGTAGTGTTTATGTTTGATTAGGGAGAGTGTTTGGGGGAATTGAGAAATGTTGAGATGTGGTTCAGGATGGTGGCCAAATAGAACATAACATACACACATAACATAAAACATTAGTAGAGGAAGGTAGGTTACGGAACAGTTTAGGCCTGAGCAAAATTGCACTGATTCTTTTTTATATGTGTGGAGGGACATGTGGGCAGATGGTCAAGAGTCAAGAGAGATTTCCTTTAAAATACTCAAATATTTACAGTGAGCACATTGGTTTTAACTCATTCATGGCACAGCTTAGTTGGCTGCAAAAAGAAACTGATCAATGTAGTTTGCAGTAAATGATTTCTTCTTTGAACGGAGCTCAGAAAATGTTTTAATAATAGTACAATACAAATAAAATAATATTATTTTAAACTCAAACATCAGATTTTAAATCAGAAATATGTGCCATTGTTATTTTTTGAAGTTCTGGGAGAATAGTAAAATACCAATAACAACAATCAGCTCTCTAGTTGTAGTTAAAACTTCAGTTAGTGGCAGAGGTTTACTCATCATTTACTCTCTGAAAGCCCTTCACCTGTGAAGAATCTTAATTTTTTAGTGACATGAAGTCAATATTAAACAGGTGACGAGTTGATGTATTGAACCCTCTGCCAGGTGTAATGGAGGTCCTCAGCTCTTGAGCAGAAGAAGTCGCAATGAACATCTGAAAATGTTTCTAAACACGTCAACAGAATTCAGTCGACAGAGTTCCTTTGTGTGCAATTTTTTTCTGGGAGGTCAATTTAGAGCTGAAGTTTTGTTCATCAAGCCACACTAGTCCATATGACAATAGCATCTTATTCCGCCATCATTTGTGTACAGCCAGTTCTCGATGACACCAACTGAGGCAAATTTGGGACGTGACAATCATGCTGTGATTTGTTTAAAGGAAAGTCTCCAATCTGGTGAAACTGAATTTGAAACGAGCAATTACCCAAGTGTCTGGTTTCTAATCACTTATCTCATTTTTGAATCTATATCCTTTTAGAATCAGTAAAATCTGAATCAGAATCAGAAAAAGCTTTATTGCCATGTACGTTTTTTACACGTACAAGGAATTTGATGAGTAAGACTTAAAATTACATGAAATTACTTGTCAAGAGGTACATTTTCTGTGGTGTGTTGATGACAGGTCAGGGAAACCAATAGAAGCAGCAATAAGAAAAAGACAGTAGCTGAATTCTGATTTGTTTTGTGTCTTCACTGTGCAGCCGTGTCATGGCAGGACTCATAGTCTGAGGCACACACACACACACACACACACACACACACGTTCGTGCTTGCGGTCAAAGGGGGGCCAGTTTCTAAATGTCAAGGGGTATTTATGGATGAAAGATGGGGAGGGGGGGGAAGGGTGACATGGCATCCATGTTGGTGATGCACAGATTGTGCAAGTCAAGTAAAAGTATCTTCATGCTGGTGTCTTTTGTTTTTGTGAAGGTATTTGCTACCATCCAGTCACAGCTGATGGGAAGAACAAAAGTGTTTTCAATAGCCGGAATGCAACGGTAGGATGCAGCCCTACTCTTACTCATACTGTGATACGATTGAAAAAAGAAAAGCTATTAAAGACGAGTAGCGCCATCACAAAAGAAATCCAATTTGCGACAAAATAAAAATGTCAGTAAACCAAATCATTTGTGAATTGTTTATCAGTAGTGTGTGAGTTTGATATCCTGCCTTCCTCTGACTGCAGGCACAGTAGACAAACACAGAGGGCATTTCATCCCATTACCACTTCTACATCTTTTGGGAAACACAGGTAAACCAGCTACCTCAGGGATAATCAGTCCCTGTACAAATAGTGTGTGTGTGTGTGTGTGTAAACGTTATAGTTCTCTGCTGTGAAGTTTCCTCTGTGGAACAGGAGAGGGATTTGGGGAATTGAGCGAGTAAGGAAGACAGCACTGTAAAAATAGTGTTATAATTCTACGTAGGATGCAATGAGTCATCACATTATTGTGCAAGGGGGAAATACAATTACTTTACTGTAACAAGCTTAGGAAGGAAAACAATTGCAAAACTATCTCATCTGCTAACCTCAGGAATGATTTTAAGATTCTGTGATCACTTTAAAGGCACGTCAGTGCTCAGTTTACATAAGATCTTTCTACCTGCATATTACCTGGAGGACAGCCAGGCAGCCAGCCCTGTTGGAAGCTCCAAAAGTTTAATTGAAAATAAAATATGTGAAAGGGTGAGATGAGTTATTGCCAGGGTTCCTCAACACATCAAGTCAATCAGTTTTTTTTAAATCACTTTTCTAAACTCACTTTTAAAGCTTTCTGTTATATTTCTTCTTCTAATCAAATCTATTTGTATATCTACTGCCTGTGGTTGTGTTAAGAGATTTTTCACCGTTGTATCTCACCTGGATGGGAAGTACGATGAGCGCCACGAAGATCATGATGACCACCAGGAGCTGTGAGGGCCAGATTTGGGGGGTGACATCTCCAAAGCCCACTGTGGAGAAGGTGACCACACAGAAGTACAGCGAGTCGAACAGGGTCAGGTTGTTGCCCGCTCGTTCGAGATGTTGGATGCCGCAGATGCTAATGGAGGGCGGCAGGGTGGGAAAGATGGAGAAAGTATAAAGAGGAAGTAAGCATCACATCAGACTTCACATGCTGGTTGAAGTACAGGTGCCTATGGAGGGCATTATACATGGAGAGAACGCTTTTACGCCTGTGTATGTACGTGTGACTAGAGATTGGGGTGGATGCATGCTTGAGCACCTTTGTGGGACACTGTATAGTTGTGTTTATAGGTGTGCTAGTGAAAGCTGCGCGTATTGTGTTCTTTAAGGGATAGATGAGTCAACAGGCAAATGTCAACCCTGAAATGGTCGGAGAGTTTAATGTGTGTAGGATCTTCTGGATTAGCTCAGGCTTTTCACACCAGATATGCAGCGAGCTGACACATCCTCCACTGCACAGTGTCTCACTCTCACAGTTACCAATTACCTCTCTGTCTTTTCATCTTTTAGCTCGAGGAGCATAATTTTTTATTGTCCATTATCATTTTTTTCTACATGTATCACATTATTGATTTGTTTCTCTTGTCCATCTTAGCCTCTATCTGCTTCTTTCCTGACCCTGACCCTGACCCTGACCACAGTTATGATACCTTTAACTTTCTGTCCAACCTTCATTTCATTCATTCTTTTCCTTCATTGTTCTTTGAGTTCTGTGTCAGCAGTGAGGGTACCCACCATGTAAACATGAGGCAGACCAGTGTGCTGATTAGTATTACCACCTGGTTAAACATGGCTGAGTGTGTCCGCTGGATCGCCCTATGGAGATCATTCTGCAGAGAGACAGACATAGATGTGGCTTAACATATGGAAACCACAACAGCCCAAGAGCTGCATTTTTAAAGTGTGAAATCAGGTTAAAATGCAGTTGATGGATAAAAAGAATAAGTCAACAAAACATAATGGATGAAATTTAAAAATGAAAGATGAAATTGGCCAAATGATGGAATATGTGGAGCAGACTGGGAGACAGCTTAAAAAATGGGAAGCGAGCTGGATGTCATAGGACAGATGGAGGCAGGGAATGTGAAAAATGTCAATGCCAAGCCAAAGTTTAAATATTTTGTGATGGTTCGTCCCTTCCTAGCTGGTGAGCTAAAATGGCACAGACAGAGAAGGCCAATCGCATGCCAACAAAAAAAGATGTTGAAATAAAAGTAATGACAAAATTGGATAGGTAGATAATGCTTCACTCACTATCATGTTCTCCAGAGCGTGTTTTGCCAGCCAGCAATTGAGAAATACAGGGATGAAGAGATTTCTGAAGGATGGCAAAATCACCTGTCGAGTAGAGAAAGCGTCAGTCTGCCCGGCTGTATCATCATGTTTTTTTCAAACTGTTGAACACAGTCAAAGGGTCTCTCTTGAGAGAAGGGTTTGTGTGAACAATGTTGTGACAGCATTTCAGTATTAAGTGTAAACATGTGGTGTGTGTGTATGTGTTCTGCTATGCTTGAGTGCGGTGAGTCCTTCCACTCACAGTGATCATGAAAGGAATGGCGCTGATCATCTCCAGAATGAAGGGGACACGTAACACTTGCTCCCAAACGTTGCCCTGGAAACATAAACCACACACAGGGGTCAGGAAACTCCATTGTCATGGCGACCTTCCATGATTACCACATAAAAGGTTTGATTACGGAGAGTGGAAGAAACAAATTGACCAGCTTTTGCACCATAGAATTAATTGTGATATATAAGTGTTATTATACAACTCCCTTGTGCCCCTTGAGAAAAGAAACAGCATTACTCAGTTTCCTCTAAGCTTTACTGTTTAATTAGGATGTCAGACATGGCTGTTTTATGTGTCTTTTATGTGTCTGCCACCTGCATATGGCTGCGCTAAATCTGACTAGTGTAGGTGGACAGGCACAGGGTATGTCCACAGGAATCAGCCAGCTCTAAATGCAAAGGTCTCTAGCCTCCAGAGTAATCTGCAGAGCGAACCCTTTATTGGCTTAGAGTGTCAGGTACATCAAAAGCAGGGAAACCCATTGGTGAATCGGCCCCCCGCTACAGCAACACAGGGGCCTCCCCTCCCCAAGTCTGTCTGATGTGTCAATAATAGGATGGTTGCTGAGGCCTGGATGGTTGCATTTGGAAAGTCGCTGAGGGGCTTTTTGGAGTATAGGAGCATCAGGGTACATTTAGGTACAGGGTACATTTAGTACAGTGAACACAGAGTAGTGCAAAGTGGACAAACACCACCCTTAAGCATATTTCATGCATGCAAATACACACACACACAAACGCACACACACACACACACACACACACACACACACACACACACACACACACACACACACACACACAAACACACAGACACCATGACCACAGACATCACAAAAGACGTTAAATCGTCTGTTGCTATTTTAACTCACCTTGTAGCTGAGATATACAAGCAACATTGTTTCTGAAAAGCTGATGAAAACCACAAGCACCTGCAAAGAGAGAGATAGTTACAGAGATATTTAGAGAGATGCAGACACAGAGAGGAGTCGAAAAGAGACTAGAGCAGAGATAAATTAGGAGTCACAGAGATGGAAAAGAAGAGCGTGGGGGGAATCAGTAGGCGTGCTGATGATTGAGCTTCAGAGGGAACAGATTTAAGCGAAGCAGTCTGGTGTCTAATTGTGTACGTGTGTGTGTGTGTGTGTGTGTGTGTGTGTGTGTGTGTGTGTGGTCACACTGAAAGTGCTAATGCCTGTCAGATAAAATGATCTGAAATGAAATGCTGATAAAAACAATAAAAAAGGAATGCTGAAATTATGAAGTGCACCTGTGTGTGTGTGTGTGTGTGTGTGTGTGTGTGTGTGTGTATGTGTGTGAGCGAGTGAGAGTGTGTGTGTGTGTGTGTGTGTGTGTGTGAGAGAGTGTCTTCATGTATGCAGATTGTGTAAACAGACTGGGGCCTTGTTTTCACAGGATTGTAGTGATATTTCTGACCTGCAGTGCCCACAGCGGTAGAGGTCTATCCACCCAGATGATCAGTTTCCTACACACCAGAAGAAAAGGAAAGAATAGAGAGGAGAGAGACGTGTCAAGACAAAAATTAGACAAAGGTCACTAAAATGGACGAAATATTGAAATTATTTTCTGCCCAACACAATGACACAGGCATCATGAACACAACTCATGTCACTACGTAAAATTTAGTAATGCATATTTACAACTGAATAACAGTGGAGTGCCCAGCTGCCAATGTGCTCATATTGGAGAAGAGTGATCATGCAGCCCAAAAATGTACAGCCAAAGACACCCTTGGGCTTATCGTGGCTCTTTGCTGGCCTGCGCTCTGATTTGCTCCTACGCGTCTGCTGCCTGGAAGAGGAGGCGGCCCATCCCTTTCCTGAGCTCACCCTGTCAGGCTCCTTATTCATTTGGAGCCAGAGCTTAGCCAGTGTCACCAGCCACCAATTAGATCAATAGGTCCCTGAGCTGGAGACATGGAACAGCCTTAGGTCCATGCACACTTCCTGGTTTCTCTCTCTCTCTTTTCTGTTGTATATTACATGCTTTATCTTCACTAGATCGCTGTTGATTAGGCTGCACAGACACTACATACATATTATGTTGACAGGTAATCCACATAGTTGGATTGTGACAAATGACTATGGATCCGCAATGCTCAATAGCATCAGTAAAGTGATTGCGTTATAACGTTTCCGACCAGTGGGATTGGGGGTTGCCGGTCCTCCAGGGTGTGCAGTTTCATGGTCCTTGTCTGCAGGTCGAAGCCATCACTCCTAATTAGAGACTTGCATGCTTACCAGTCAAATTCACTCCAGGGACGTGATGTTGTGTTTTGTTTGCTGCAGTTTACTCCGCTCATGCTGCAGGGAAGAAAAAAGGCAATGAAAGTACCTTCTTGTGCAGCTTTTCTCACCAAAACTGGAGCCTCAGCTCAATTCAAATATCAGTTTACTTTCTTGATTGCAGCTTCACCCCTTGTTCTCCCACCATCAAATCACATCCAATCCTTTTACAGGATGCTCTATACAGACTATCTTTTCTTCTATTGACCTGGTGCACTTGTTCCTGCTATCAGGCCTCCACACTCACAAAGACTTTGTTTCACCTCATTAAGCACCTGTTAGCAGCATTTCTCTTACCAGTCTTGTCTTCCGTCTTGCGGGTTGTCCAATAGGACTCTGACAATGTAGAGGAGGCAGCTCAGCACTTTCAGAGAAAAGTTAAACATTCGCACTCGCAGACCTGTAATGGAAAAAGAAGATAATCTGTCTTTAAAAATAAATTTCAGCAGCTCAATTTAAAGAGACATTTTATTTACCTTTTAAAATTATTACAAATGGTTTATTATATATATTCTTTCTGCATTATTTTAAAATGTGACACTGAATAAAGCTTGGTAGATGCTTTGGGCTATACTACGAATCTAAGATACAAATAAAGGTATAAACAGACAACATAGAACAAATTGTTTATTAAAACACAATCTATCACATCCTTTCAATAAAGCATATGCAGTCATGATTGATAATGCTTGGCTTAATGTACAGTAGCAGAAAATGTATTTGATCACGTGTGCTAAAAGTTGATATTGTATCCCTTACACCCCAGAGACAATTAATACAAAGTTTATATATAACAGTATGGAATTCAAGCAGCAATTAAGGCAATACACTACAAGTGAAAAGGGTCCAACTAATAGATATCAACATAAAACTTCTCCAGTTGATACCTTACATTAAGACAATTATTTTTTGCATTACAGGTTAGTTATGTTATGTTTAAATTAGCAAATTAGGCACTTTCTACTTAAATTTGATGCTGATTTTTTATAAGTAGTATATATGCATGTTTATACTTACGCTTAGAAAAAAATCTACATACACAAATAGACAAAGTGAAATAAACACCTAAATGTGTATTTTGGTTGTTTTATTTTCACTAGTCTGAAAAAAGAAATGCTATAAATGCAAAATAGCTTAAAATCTTAAAATTGACCAGTGCATTAAAAACTCTATTCCCTATTGTGTTTGATGAAACCTAAAATTAGTTGTTAACATTTAACTACTTAGGTACAAGATAAGCTATACACTACTTCAAGTTACGGTTTAAAGAATATATTTGTTTAATGACTTTATGCATACAAGAAAATAAATAAATCTAAACAGTATGACATGTCTGTAAAGAGAGAATCTAAGTCACTACATTGACACGTAAAACAGTCACAAACTGGTGATGAAATGCAGAGCAAGAATGAAAGCACATCAAACACTAAAATCAACAGACAGGGAAAGTGTGATCCCAAACAGTCAACTCACTGGATCTTTGGTTTTTGATGAAGAACAGCTTGAGGCGCTCCTTGAAAGTGTTCTCATTCACATAGAACTCTACCTGCACCCTAAGAAACAGAGACGTAGGCAGAGACAAAGATAGGGAGGGTGCAAGAGTAAAAAAGGTGATTGAAAGGATAAAATACTTCTTTTATGGATTCATGTCAAAACACAGAAGAGAATAAACAAGTGGAGGGCTGGGACATAAAAGGGAATAGAATAAAAGGTGAGAAAGAAAGAGAGAACAATTTAGAAAATTGGAGATAGAAAGGGTGATGATTGATGATTATTTGAACACTGAAAAGAATAGAAATAAGACACTCTGGCTGGCTGCATTAAAGACTAATGGGATTTGAAGGAAATAGTGTCCGCCTGCCCATAGGCCCAGACAGTTGCAGTCAGTCTCGTTATCGCCACTGATTAAATATAGAGCAACAAATTACTTCCTTCTGATGTTTCTGCTGAACATGGGAGGCCATAATTAGTGCTCTTTCCCCCTTTCCATTCTGGCACCCTCCTGTTAGAGGGACACACATTTACTGTACACACACAGGCCTTAAATGCACACACCTGTAACAGGGTCATTGGAAATATTAGACCATTCTGACACAGACGCTAATGTAGAGACATGATTGCAATGACAAAGAGACACTCTTCAGACAGCTCTTTCATGTGACACAGGTACATGACCAAGAGACAGAGTGACGGTGACTGTATTTCCTGTCTAACCACCTCAGGGGAGAATTCTCAGTAGCTTTCCTTTCATCTTATGAGGGGAAGAGTGGATGACTCAGGTGGAGGATGAAAAACACCCGGCCTGGTCCGCTGGTGGTCTCCTCACAATACACAGACAGATGAAAGTGAGGCAGAACTGCAATCTATTATGTCTGCAGGAAAAGATGGGGAGGGGGTTCCTCCCAGGGTTCCAGAGTGACGCTGGCACCCCACATGGTTAGACACACACAGACCAAAACCAACGGCACACTTTCCCAGCCACATAAGCAACTTTCCTCTGTGTTGCTATGGCAACACAGGATTCGTTGTCTTTTCCCTCTCTTTCATATGAGCAGATGTGAGCAAACACATACTTGTGAAGTGTATCGGAGCCGATAGGCCGCTTCAACTTGTTGACGGCTCCCTTCACTCAGAGCAGCCTGCTCACAATAAGGCTTTTGCACACATGATGGAAAACAGAAGAACATGCAAATATGCACCGTTCCTCTGGCTCACAAAAGCTTAGGGGTACACCTTTAGGATGTGTTTTCCAGTGTTTGCAGTACTGGACAGTGGGGGAGGGGGCAACATGGTTGCAATAAGCTCAGGGACATTTTATCACCAATTTCTAAAGTGAATTTCATTAATCATCCATATGAAAAAGTAAGGAACTACATGCAATAGCACTTGCTAAATAAGTGTAACTGTGCCAATTAGCATTTTTATAAGTCACAATCAAAATTTAAGGGATCACACATGGTTTAGGCTACACAATGCTTCAAGACTAAGAACAGCAAGTAAAACAGTTTTTCCATGCTGCAGAATATTTTATGCATCCTTTGAACAACAGGATATACAACAAGTATTTTCAAACAAAACAAGTCTAGCTTGCCCCTCCCTCCTCCTCATCATCCCCATCCCAGATTGTTTCTGTTGGTGTTTGTGGAGACTGGGCTGTCTACAGAGACCAAAGGGTTAATTCCAACGATGATGTATTTAAGATGATTGAATTGCTTATCACAATGTAAGGAGGGTAAATGGTAATCTGTAACGTATTAACATTAACAAGTCTAAAGTAACCTTCCATCTAAATCGTTTATCCTCTGTTCAAGCACACATTTGAAATGGGGCATTATGAATAGAAATGTGTTAGGTTTCCCACAGCAAGATAAGATCATCATGTGTTGAAGGTCTTCTTAAGAATCCACAGTGTTAAGTTTTGGATAACATCCTCATAACAAACCAAAATGGCAAAAGCTTTAATGTTTGATTTTACTCCTGCGGCATCTTTTACAACCAAATCCATCAGGTACTGCAGGTCCACACTTCATGACAGTGTTTTTATTCTTTGCTAAATCTCTAGTTTGTTATTGTATGTTTGCTATTGCTTTAGAACACTTAAGCTGCCATATGTTCCTAAATCCGCCATCCATGCATTTAATTATTGATCAAAGCCTCTTCAAACTCTGTGAGAAGAAGTTGTGATATCTTCCCAGAAGACGAGGATAATTTCAGAGGTAATTTTGCCATTGAAATGTTTCTCTGAACAAACGCTTTTCCACTTGATTGTTCAACAGAGAATAAAAAGTAAAGTGGAAGAAAAGGCCAATAAACAGTTGAGCTGTGGTATAGATTGAAAATCTGGATCTTTCATTTAAGGAAAGGATGGGTGAGGAGGGAGAGAAACACATTAAAAACTCATAAAGAGAATTATTTCAAAACAATAGACACACAAGCACATCACGGTGGCACTTCTGGGCGATAGACACGTATCAGCCCCCCAAGGCCCTACAAAAAGCATCTAAGCAAATAAATAATTAGTTGAGAAAAACTGCTATGGGACACATTTTGTTTGAAAAAAAAAAACAAACATACATTGCTGGATAAAGGAACAACAATTTTAGTGTATCATGTAAGATTCACCAGGGGACAATAACCCCCAAAGAGATCCCCCTCTTTTTCTCGCTGCTCTGCTCCACATTCAAAATATAGGTTTATCAAAGTAATTATTTTTGAGTCGGGCATCTGAGATCATCTCATGGGCTCTAATAAAGCAAGAACAGCAGCTTTAACAGATGAAAACAAGAGAACACAAGAAGGTGGCATGGCATAACATTTCAAACCTGAGCCTTGGGAGAGGATTTACATTTCTGCATATACATGTACACTCTGAGAGTTGAAGTGAAGTGTGAAAGACAGAGAGAGAGAGAGAGAGAGAGAGAGAGAGAGAGAGAGAGAGAGAGAGAGAAGACAAAATTACAGACAGACAAATAGAAACAGAGAGATGAACAGAAAGACATATGGGGACATGCGGAGGAGGATCTTTGAGAGAGCGATGGAGCTAAACCTTGTTCTCCTGCTGCTTCTACCCATGCCTGTGCTCCATAGCACACAGCACAGGCAATCTAATGACACAGTGGAAGAGACTAAAGAAACCTAAATGTATGCGTGTAAACAGCTCATCATTGGCTCATCAAAACCTCCACACATAAGTTGACACAACTCAGAAATAATATTCATACCAGTGAAGTAGAAGAAAAACAAACAAGAAATAGGGGAACCGAGTGAAAAATTCAAATTAAGAAAAAGGGAAATTAATATTTTGAACACACCTTTGATAAAAACAAATCCAGAACACACATTAAAATGTTTTATTTAAACATGTTGGAATAAAAGGATGAATTTGAATGTCGAGAAAAATCAATCACACGTATGATTAGGTAAAGGCTGCCTGCAAGGTGATATAGAAACAAGGACAAATAACTGTTATTTCACAAACATTTATAAGATCTACAAATTAGAAAAGGTAAGGGCTCAGAAGAAGAAGCTGTTCCCGTTGACTGGAAGAAACATGTAACGTCTGGAGATCCATTCTATGGAGAAATGCTGATGGCCATTAATCAGTTTGTTACTCAACAAATTGTAATGCTTCAGATGAAAGTGTACAAAAGTATTTGATCCCCTGCTGATTTTGTATATTTGCCCACTGACAAAGAAATGATCAGTCTAGAATTTTAATGGTAGATTTATTTGAACAGTGAGAGACAGAATAACAACAAAAAATCCAGAAAAACGCATGTCAAAAATGTTATAAGTAGATTTTTTTCCCTCACTGTAAAAAGGGAATCCTTTAAGAAAAGAGGGCACAGCTAAAAGAGCGAAAACTGGAAAAAGGCAAAGGCACAGAATAATATGAATAGACTCCAAATGTGGCCAGGAGAAATTCAATGGGATGACAATAGGCGCCTTCATCCAACCAATGGTCGACAGGGCAGGTTGTCCCTGACCCAGATACACAACCACAACGCCATGCACATAAAAATATATTTACAAAAAAAAAAAATCCCTTTCTTGTGGTTAAAAGGCACATTTTTCTTTTAACACTGACAATGCACAAGGTTATGCTGACTGAAGAGAGGTGAAAATAATGTTGAATTTATTCAATAGCACTCATTGCTGCCACAAAATTTATTGAAACACTTCAATGAAACAATCAAGTACTTTCATAATAACTTAATGATGATAATGAATCTTTGTCTGGAGAAAATCAACCGGTTTATATTGTGACCGATCTATTATTCAGTCCACTGTGTATAATTACATATCTATAACCTCCAACAATAATTCTTTCTACCCCACCAGACGGGGAAAAGTACAGCAGGAAAACGACAGCCATCATTTAAAACAAATGCGTAATGTATCCCACAGTATTTTGACAGAAAGTAAGGCTGCAGTGCAGCCATTTCCCCCCTTCTCCATGACGTAAACCACGCAGCCTTGCCTCCTCTTTTCCTGAAATGATAATTTACTATTTATTGCTTAAAGGAGGACCTGTTCTGTTGACACATCTCCTTTGTTGACCTAAAGGACAAACAGAACACAACAGTTCAGTTTTAAATTCACAGAAAAGCCCAACTTAAGTTGGTGATGTGATGACAAAAAAATGCTGCAATCATTCGTCTATTAAGAAACAAAATGTGGCTTAAAGTGATGCTCAACTCTATCAAAAGTCATCCAATGACATTCTATCCCTTCAGATTGCATTAGCCTCGGATGATGCACAGACATTTACCATTTGATCAAATCAGCGTGAGATATCAATCCGCTCTAAAGTCGTCCTTAAATCACTGCTTTGGCGATTACATAAGCAACGCAAAAGGAGTGCAACTTGAGAGGTATCATTTCTATTGCCTGTCCCTGTTGTGTCTGTGGTGTATTAAGCTAACACAGTTTGGGAATAGGGGAGCTGCGATCAGTGGACAACTGTGATTGTGATCCCCAAACAAAGCGTGGCACAGCAGCTCCCTGACCCCACTCTGATGCCGCAGGGCCTTACAGCAACATCGAACACACCACTAGAGCCCAGACGTGCTCAGACACATGCTAGTCAGCCCAATGGCTGTGTTAGAATCCACAGCAGGAAGTGTTGACATTGCCCATCTAACCAAAAGGCTGGTTAGGGAATTCAATTTCTAGCTTAGTATAGCCAAGCGGTGGCAGAAAAATCTCTAAAAATAACATAAAAGAAACATGTGTTTAGATGACCACCAGGGACACACCCTGCACTATTCTTTCTAAAGACTTGCTATTGCCAATTAATAACAACAATGAAAAAGAATGCAGTTTTAATATACTACAAAATATGTGTCTATCTTTTACTATATATATATAATTATCTACACATAGCCACAGCTGGAATGCAAGGAAAAATAAAGGCTAATTGTACGACTAAACTGAAGTGTCTCTCATTCTGCCTTCAATGTCTTGCACAAAGAGAGTGGCGGCTCATGTTTCTCCAGGCATTATGTGCACAGTATTCTTTGCAGCAGGGTCACGCTCAGAGACTGCATATGAGCCTTCAGCCCTCCATCCCCCCCACCGTGCCATGTCATTTGTTCTCTCAACAGATCTACTATATTTAATGTTCAGGGCTACTGGAAACCCTTCCTCTTTGCTAGTATTAATTAAGATGTTGTTTTAAGACAATTTTGTTTAATTAATAGGAATTGACATTCGTCAGACCTAAAACTTTGGTTTAATTAGCCTACCCTACTCTCGACCTACAGCTTTCAATCAACTATGCAGCGCTCCCAATTGATTTAGCAACTGGGTGTTTTTAAAGTTAGCTTTACTTTAGGTGTTTACTAGCAGATTTGCCTGCTCCCTCCCTACATCACCCCTTCTCTCATCCAGCTGGTAAAAAAAAAAAAAATCACCTTTTCTCAGAGTGACTCTTCTCATCATACAACCCATTTGTATTGCTAATAACATCCCTTTATGCCAACCCTGGATCTACAGCCATGAAGCATAATACATTCATGATTCTAAAACCCTTGACAGAGTTGGCTATCATCATTCAAAACTGCCTTATAAATGATATGACTGAAATTTACATGAGCTCTGAGAGACTCACTAAAGGACTCCAACATCCACATTATAGAGAAGTCAAAGCATGGTAAAACTATGATGAAGATTGGGACATTGAACATTGAGATATAAAATGGCCGAGAGACTGAGACAGAGATTAAGCGAGAGAAGATGTGGAGGTGACAGCCAATAAGAAATTGTTTTAACAACAAAGAGATGTCATTTGTATGGTAATGCTAGACTCTAAGGATGACTCCTGCTGAGGCTTTCTATGCTTTAGAGCAATGGAGACTCTGTTGAACTCCATTTGTAAAACATTAGGCATACAAGTTGAGCTTGGAGTCATGTGTTTCTAGTATGTAAGAAAATGAATCACTTTGAGTATTCTAAATACTGTACATATACAGTAATGTACACAAACAAGTTAATTTGTCAATGGAAAGTGCTGAGAATAGGAAGATGGGTGCATTTGGGTGAAAGACGGATACAGAAAGCTAGTTTACTTTATAGATTTAACCAGACTGTGAGAAAATGTACACAAAGTCAATGACTAATTGCTAATATCAACAACCAACCACTTCAGGTCTTGATATCATGTTTATTTTAGGCAAAAAAACACAAAAATAAACAATCAACATGACCGACAAGAGATGCAGATCATCACGTAAGTTACCGTAAATATACCCAATGTGGGTAGTTCCGCAAGAATATAATCTGCAGTTGCGTAATTACATAGTTAAAGTGCTTTTCATAAGTCCTTATGCATTCTCATTCACATCTTTCTTTGACCTCATGACATTTTCCAATCCCGGTCAACAAAAAGTGGTTAGGAAAATATATTTTTCCACTCTTCGACTGCAGCCCAGGATATTATTGTCAAGTCATCTGGCTTTTCCTCAGAACACAAGCCTCTGACACACTGCCAGAAAATATTAATGGTGCCTGCGTAACCAGAACATTATCACTTAAATGTTCCTACTTCTCTCTCCTTGAAGCATTCCTGTAGCAATAGGACACACATTCACTTACTGATCATTTTATTATTTTTATTGTTATGGGTTATGGGGACTACACAGATAAAGATATTGGTTGCAACCAAACTTTCAGCAGAACACTATGAGAAAAGGCTTGTTTCTGTCCAGGACACAGGTCCACTAAAAAATAGAAACACTTGCAGAGGTACAAAAAAGAGGCCTTAGATACCAGGAAAAACACAATCAGGAAAATAAGAGATCCCTGTGTATAAAATACATTTTCAAATCAATTCCCATCTTTAAAGGTCTTTGCTGAAAATTGCCTCACCTGAGAGCCGTTCAATAGCTACAGCAGGGGAGGGGTGGTGATGGATGTTAAAACAGGGTGATGTAGGGACACAAACCCAGAGAGATGCAAGCTGAGAGGAGAGGAAAACAGAAAGAAGGCCCACAGAGGATGACAGAAGAGGGATTATAAGGTTTAGTAATGTATGTTTTCCCAGAGCAGAGTGAAACCATATGTGTCAAGGAGATAAGTTATGCGTACACATGTTGACATTTTGATGTTTGAGAGCTTCTGTGTGGGGACGCAATACTGTATGGAGCTATACTGTGCACCTGAGCCCATTGGGACTGTCTGGTTCTTTGAGGATGTTAGTTAAAGCTAGCCCTGGATTAATAGACCACGGCATGACAACTCTGTGTGATTCAGCCGTATAATTAAGCATTCTGTCACTATCAATCACAGCTTCCACTTTCCTTCTAATCACTCCGTTTTATAGCCGCTAATAATCCCTGGACATCTCAATCACTTTCTCCCTCTCTCAAGTGTCGTTTATTTATGAAAGCATGTGGATGCTCAGACATCACCGCTCTGCAATATGACAAAATAAATGCAACATACTGTACACAGCCCACACATGTTTAATTCATACCTCAGTGCCTTCTAGTGCCGTTAAAGTGTTCTAAATCCCTGAAAATACTCCACCACATCATGTGTTTAGAGGGTATTACAGCACATCTGTGGCACTGACACACAAATAGTCCTCTAAAACTGTCTCAGCAGTCTGGAAACCAACCAAATCAGTTCCAGCCACACTGTCAGTATACCTTTATTTTGTTTCTGAAATTATTCATGTTGTTGTCAACTGTCTATTGTCTCGCCCCTTTTAGAGGATGAGGAGCCTGGACTATAAAAAGTCCTGTCCTTTTGTCTCAAGCTTCCAAGAAACAAGCAGCAACCCCATTCTCACTGAACCTCTCTAATCAAGTGACTGAGGTCACACTGTGTTCAGGATTGGAAACATTAGTCCTCCTAGAAAACTTCAGAAGGCCAAGAAGAGCACGACCAGAGTAAGCAGGCCTAAATTTCAGCTGTGCAAAATATGACCCTTTCAGAAGTCAGGGATACAGTAGGGATACAGACACACAGTAGCCTTTAAAGCTTTGATTTATTATTATAATTATTAATATAATAATCGTTATTGACAGCAGGCCTCTATGGTAGCATGCAGCGGTGTCTATGTAATGAAGCCAGGCAATGTTGGAACCCGGATTGATTTCTTCCATGCTCTCAATAGTAAGTTTCCCCAATTATCTAATTCATAACACCCACTCAAGTCCACAAGAAAGTATGTTGGTCCTCATTTCCACCTAGCAACAAGAGACACCAAGCGTGAAATTGAGGTTATGGTTTTCCATTAGACAGCATTATGAAATAGCCGAAATTAAGCAATGCATATCCTATAGCATTTCAAATCCTCTGCCCTGCAAATGGAGAATAAGCAAAGGTTAATTGTCGGTAACTATGCACACACTTAAAATCGTCTGTGGCAGATGGGTCTCCGCATATCACAGACATTATGGCATGAGGAGACTATAAATAGGGTAACACACTTTTGGTCTACCCTTTGTATTTGAATTTTGTTTATTTTGCACAATAAAATCAAGACAATAATAACACACAAACAAATAAAGATTGTGCAGGTAAGCCGTGGGGCTTATAGAAGGAGTCTCAACTAGACCTTTTCGATAATAACAATAGTGTAGACAATGAACAATTAATTAGACAGGTCTTAAGCCTCTTTTTATAATTCTTGACAGAAGTTGACTGAAATGCAGTGTTAATATACCTGTTCCACAACTGAGCTCCCCTGTATCTAATATAGAATTGGCAGAGCCTAGTACGAAACATTGGAAGATGTAAATATTTGGCATGTCTTGTATTACAACTGTGTGCGTCAGCATTAGACTGAAAAAATACTACACAAGGCATTGGAATGGAAGCTGGCTGGTGCAAAATTTTAAAAATAAAAACACAAGTACTTGGTACTTATTTATATTAAAGATTGATAGAATCTTAAGCTCTATAAAGAGAGGGGCTGAATGATCAGTCCAGCTGCTAAATGTGGCAATTCTGCAAAATTTCTTTCGCAAAGCATATAACTTATCAAGGTAAGTGGGATAAGTAGCTCCCCAAATAATAATGCAATACATGAGGTATGGCTAAATTAGGCTATAGTAAAGAGTAAGTAAACATTTCTGATGAACCAAACTTCAAAATTTGTCAATGATGCCAATGGATTTAGAAATCTTACTGCAAACAAAATGAATATGCTTCTTCCAGCTTAGACTATCATCTATCAGAATTCCAAGGAAACTTGTAGATGAAACCCGGTACTTGAATCATTTCCAATGTAAATACAATAATTATATTTGCAATACTTTTTATTTTTTTATGTAAATGTGATGATGTTAGTTTCTGTAACATTAAGGGATAATTTGTTTAACTGAAACCATTTGAAGATGGATGGATAAATTGGATTTAGAAATATTTCCTGAATCAGAATTTGTTTTGGCCATGAATCAAAAATTCAGAATGGGAAAAGAATAAATTGGTATTATCATCAAAAATGTTTGGAAACAATGAGGATAATGCTGCAGACAAGTCATTTATATAAATAAGGAACTTAAGTGGTCCTAGTATAGATCCCTGTTGGACCCTGCATGTTATAGTAGCTCTTTCAGATGTTCCTTCATTGATATTAACAAACTGTTGGCAATTATGAATATAGTTACAAAACCATGCATAAGGGATTCCAACAAATCCATAGTGTAATAGTTTTTGGAGTAAGATATCATGATTAACTGTGTTCAAAGCTTTGAATAAATCCAAAAAATATTCCTAAGGCATGTTCTTTGTTATTTAATGCAGTGTGAATTTTGTCAATCAGTTAAAACACAGCCATTTCTGCAGAATGATTTTTCCTAAATCCATATAGATGTTCATACAGGATATTTCACTTCTGCAGATTTTTCATCATTCTATTATTCTAAAATCTTGGAGAGACATGGAAGTAGAAATTGAATGGTAATTATTAAATTAACTTCAGTCTCCAGATTTAAATACAGGAACAACTTTCAATTTTCATCCTATTTGGTTTTAGTTCAGTTTCTAAAGATGTATTGAAAATGTACGTCAGCTAGTTGATTCCCGTATACTGGCATCAAATAATCTTTTGATGTTTCAAATTGATGCGCCACTTGCATTATATAAAAATGAATGAACTGTACATTGCTGAATTAATTCATTTCTGATTCTCTTTGGAGTATTTTTTTCTTCTATGGTTTAATTGGTATTTTGCTTTTGGTTGGATAATATTCAACTAGCAGCATTAGCAACAATCCAGTACGCGCACACGGATTGGACTAAACCTGTTGCAACACCCATGACAACATCGGCACAGTTGGCAGTAGAATACTCCAACACATTCATACAACTGAATTAACGAGATCACAGGGAGAAAATGCAAACACAAAACAAATGAGTACTTTATAGACAATATGCTATGATGCTCTTGTGGTGCACAGATGCGCAACGGATTCAGTGCGTCGTGCGTAAACGATTCAAGTTGCATTCTTACCTGTCGTCGGTCTGCCAGTCCCCGAGCAACAGGTCTCGGAACCGATACCGAGGGGGCAGCGGGAGCACCTCCTTTTCCAGTTCGACCATGGTCCTCCTCCTCACGGCCCAGAGATAGAGACAGATATCACCGCAAACTGCACCTCCACAGCGAGGAGGTGGATCCCCCCAAACCAACTCCGTTCCTCTTCCTTCTGCTATTCAAAACGTAGATTAATAACGAACACATTGATACACCTCATGGCATCGTCTACGACCTCCTTTCAAAACAGAAAACAAGTTTTCTTTTTTGGCACCTTTTTTGGCATCTGTCACAACGCAGCTCTACTTTTCTTCCTACCGAAGCAACAGGTCGAGGATGTTTATCCGCTGGTGCGTAGGGGAGGCTCCACTT
>JABXJD010000002.1:6112500-6122500 GCA_013375575.1 Percina caprodes | reverse complement strand
TATTATTAAAGGCCAGTTATTTCCTGATTCAGGATATGCATCCTGAAGTTCCTTGGCCTTTAGAATTAAAATAGCCCCACATCATCACATACTCTTCACCATGCTTAGAGATAGGCATGGTTTTATTTCAGTTAGACTAATACCTGGTTTGATTTGCATTGAGAGATGATTTTATAGAAAGTATCCCATGCCTATCTCTAAGTATGGTGAAGAGTATGTGATGATGTGGGGCTATTTTAATTCTAAAGGCCAAGGAACTCAGGATGCATATCCTGAATCCAGGAAATAACTGGCCTTAATAATAAAATCTGCCTGCCTCTATGGGAATTTAACATGGGTATGTATACTTATGACCTGTATTTTAAATAAGAACATTTATTTATTTACAATACGTTATTCATTCACAAAGAAAATTGGTGTCCTTAAAGGTTGATTTTACCTCATTTTAATTTAGGTATTAAAATAAATTTCCAAAACATGATTTTATTCTCTTTAGTCAACTTAAGCATGTGTATGTAAACTTTTGAGCACCACTGTATATACATACATATACACACACACATAATCTAATACACAGTCGAAACAGAAGATACATCCCATCTTGTGAAAAATACTACATAATCCTGCAAAATATTTAAAAATACAAATATGTTCAATAGTAGGTGTTCCTCTAAAAGTGGGCTATTACAACATAAAATGAGAAGTTCTCTATTACAATATGCACAATTCCCCTATAAATATTTCAGTTAGCTCTTTGTGTAAATAATTAAACACTTGTGTTTAAGGCTGTAAACACATGTAAACTACTCTTATTATGCACCAAACCCATAATTTCTTTTGTAGTAGACACTGTTATTAGTTTGCCTGCCACTCATTACATGTCACAGGTTTTATCTTGTAGAGCCTGTGGTCATAACAGAAGCCGTAATGAAATTCAAATGTGGTGCTTAAGGGAACTGTTGACTCAAAGCCACAGACAACAGGTGTTCAAATTAACTTCCAATGATCAATATTAATCAGCGAGAACAAAGCCTTGACACAGCACCATAAAGCAGATCCAAACAAAACCTTCATTCAATAGGGTCAAAAAGAAGTTTTGCCCATTCAATAGATGAAAACATGAAGAACACTGGATAAAAAAAATATTTGATTATTTAGATGGATGCTGAGTTCAGGTTGCGAGTAATTTGAGCTCATGTGCCTAAACTTACTGTGCTATTTTTCCTTACAGAGAAACGGCTTTTAACCCTATTAGGAAACATTATCTTGCATAACATTCAGTTTTACAGGCACTTTGATCGAGTTGTGTCTATTTTGCCCTCTGGTGGTCATCATGACACAAGCACACAATTTGTATTGAGCTAGATTCGTTTATCCGTTCAAACTGTTATCTGACAAGTAATAGTCTGTTAGGATGTAGGTTAAAACACCAGAATACATATGCATTTGTTAATCTTGTGCCTTTGGCAACAAGGAAATACCAGGCTGACAGGAAGCCAAAACATTTCATTTCAAGTGGGTGGGCCTTGCTCTGTAGCCATGGTAACAACAAAAAGTGTCTGAGCATAACAGAGGAGATAGTTCATGTATTTCAAACCTCATATAATCCCCAATCAGTGACATTAACATAATGTCTCTCTCTGAGGACAATTTGCAGAGGCAGAAGAGTAAAGCAAAAGACAATCAAGTTTTATTCTTTTAGATCGAGAGCCATTTTCCTCATTGCTAACAAACTGGAAATTCATATACAAATAAAAACAAGTAAAAAATCAATCATCAATAGAAAAGTCATATAAAAAGCTAGTAATCTATCAGTCAATATTTGACATCCTCATTTAGAGCATGACAGCTGCCTTCCAAGTTCTATTCCAGTGTAACGTTGACGGAGGCTAGAGCGTCAACGGCCCAGCTGGGGTACTGGTCAGGAGAGGGAACATTCGCTTCATGAACGTCCGTATAAACTCAGGGAAGTGGCCTTCCACAATGCTCTGTCTCACAGAGCGCATCAGGGTGAGCTGCAAAGAGAGATGTTTGATGAATTGAAGGAAATAAATGTGATCAATGACCTCCAGTGAGAAATAATTTTATCTTCTGCAAAAAAAATAAAAAGAGTATGGGACAGCTACGCATAAGCATCCTCAGAGATTAGAGTAAACTTGTTTCATTTGTGACATATCAAGGTAGAGTGACGTCCCCAACAGCCCCACCAACACGGACATCCCTAGAGCAGGCTTATAAGCCGGCTAAAATGTTTGTTTTTTTGTATTCTTTGGGCATTTTTGGCAGGACAGATGAAGACATGAAAGAGGAGAGAGAGGGGGGAATGACATGCAGCACAGGGCCGTAAGTCGGAGTCAAACCTGGACCACTGCGTTGAGGAGTAAACCTCTACATATGGGCGCCTGCTCTACCAACTGAGACATCTAGGCGCCACGACTAAATTGTTGTTTATTGTTACACATAAAATGTATGTGTTGCATCCTCTATGAATCTGAACATTATGTTTAATGTTATGTAGACTTGAAAAGGCTTTTCAAGTTTTTATGTTACCTGAAGGCCACCGTAGAGTCTACTACTAGTTTGGAAGAAGAAGGGTGAGGTAGGGAGTATTCAGTTTATTGCAATCTGCAACCTCACCGCTAGATGCCATTAAACCCTACACACTGGTCCTTTAAGGGAATGTTTCTTGTTAAATGGTAAAATGTTTGTGGTTAAATCTTGATTTAATCTTGAGTCTGATGTTAAGCGACATTTACAATACTGACCTGGTAGGCAATGTTGTGGATGGTTATGTGATGCATGGCTGCAGTGTCACTCTTAAACAGAGCATGGAGGTAAGCCCGACTATGCCTGAAAAAAAATAAACAGTAATCATTCTTCCACTAATGCAGTTTTACAACACATATAAATAACATGTCTAGACCATCCACTAACACAATTTGCCTGAAAATTGTGAGCCAAGTGAGATCAAAGTAACCTATTTGGAAACTGTAGGTCCATTCTGGAGTTTTATCGCTGGGAAATTACATCATGAAAATACATGAAATGTGAATTAAAAACAAATTCAGACTTTGAGGTAGTCTTCTTTGGCCAACACATCCCTCCTTTATACCAAAATTAAGTAATTGACTGCTCGACAAACAAGTCAAACCAAGGTCTTCTTGGCTTTATAAACGTTAATATCTGTCCTGATGAAGAAAAATGCTTTAAAAAAAACTACAGGACTGATCATGTGACTGGAACCTACAGAGGGTTATTTCAAAAAACCAAGATAAGGGATTAAGCCTGGATTTCCCAGCTATCCTGGCTCAATTTAGCCTTGACTTGGTTTGACAAAAACAGAGGCGTTACCATGGTCATTTATTCTGTACAGCAAGCCTGTTCCTGACCAGGCTAACAGCCAGGATTTATTAATCCTGGAGCCTTTTCTGTTCACTCAGACTCGCTTTATCAGCTATCCTGGATTTATAAATTTTGCTGTTGTGAAACAGCCCTCAAGCTTACACAATTATGTTACTTTTTTCTTGACTTACCTCTTGCAGGTGGGGCACTGACAGTCTGGGTCTATGGGCTGGAAGTCCTTGGCATACTGCTTATGTTTTACCTGAAGAGATCCCCAAGGCACCAAGGCAGAGCCAAACCTCTGAGGAAAAAGAAACAAATGTCTGAAACACAACTGAAATCAGTTTTTCATATGGAATTAAAAACTGCTAAATGACCATTTAAAAGTGATTATCAGTGTAGGAGGTAAAGAGCGCTTACTGCTGTGCGGGTGGGGAACACGCAGTCAAACATGTCACATCCCAGAGCTACACACACCACCAAATCCACAGCATACCTGCAGCATGAGGTACACTCTTTATTTTTTTTTAAAACCATAAACACAACAGTTCTCCCTCTATTTTAAGCATACAGGCAAACGTACCCCACACCCATGAGGTATCGAGGTTTTTGTCGTGGCAGATGGTCAGTGCTGAGGGTGACCATCCGCCAGAAGTCATTCTTCTCCTCTCCTCCACTCAGGCCTCCAATGGCAAAACCGGGAACATCGCGTTGAGTCATTTCTAAAGACACGGGATTAAATATCAAAAGCACAAGTTTGATCGTAAAATAATTAGGGAATTTAGTGAGGCTAAAATACTGTTTTGTAATACACTGACTATGGATAAGTACCTCATACAACCCCATTTCAAAATATCCAAATTACCCCTTCATTATGGCACCTCCAAATTAAAATAAATTTAAATTTTTAAGGCATTTAAACATTTTCATAGCATTTAAGCATGCTTGTCAACACCGCTATACAGGGACAGCGGCAGGTAATCAAAAGTAGAAAAAGGATCTCCACAGAACAGGTTTTATTTTTTACCATCTAGACAGGCCTTGCGCAGCTTTGCATTCAGCCCTCCCTGGATGATGGCAAAAAGGTTCTGTTTGTCTGGATTTTTATTGGCTGCAATGCAGCGGTCCAGCCAGCGAATGGATCTGTGCATTGCCTCCTCCACCCGGGGTCCTGTCACGGTACTGCTGACCACATCATCCAGCTGCATCATGATGTCTGACCCTGGAAGTACAGAGAAACATGGCGAGGCAGTCATTAAGACACTGGGAAATAGAGGGGAAGGTCTTTGTTACTTAATAATGATTCAAATTATTTTACTCCTTGCAGACCCAGACTGTTTTGTATGCTGATGGATTTCTCAGGGCTTAGGAGGATCTCTTTGCCATCATAGGGGGACTTGAACTTTACCCCTTCTTCAGTGACCTCCGAGAGCTCAACAAGAGACACCATCTGAAACCCCCCGCTGTCCTGTTAAGCAGAGGAAAGTGAACCACAACATTTTAACACAGAACTCAACACCTATGTATTCATCGTCTATGATTGTTTGATTAATTTAGGAAAGCTAAACTCACAGTTAAAAGATTTCTCTTCCAGTTCATGAACCCATGTAAACCATTGGCTTTCTCGATCAAATCAGGCCCCTACAGACAGTAGAGTTCAAATTTATAATACATTAACTAAAGTGAATTCATATAGCCACTATTAAAGTCAACTGAATCATAAAAAAAACACAACTGCTATTATTGCAGTGGTGCCTACCGGTCTCATGCCCAGGTGGTATGTGTTTCCAAGACAAATCTGACAGCCAAGACCCTCCAGCTGATCCACAGTGATTCCCTTCAGAGTGCCCTGAGTGCCGACAGGCATGAAAACCGGGGAACTCACGGCACAGTGAGGCAGTATTAGATCACAAGCCCTTGCTTTTGTCACTGGACATTCAGCAACAATACGCAGGGTGAGGGGAGAAGCTGTAGATATAGCTTTCTTCAGGGACATGTTTTCCGAAGTACTTGCATTAGCTCCACACTCTGTGGTGGCAGCCATGTTGCAGTAAATATGTGACGTAAAGCGGATGCAAATTGATAATCGAGTTGACCAATCACAAATGAGTAATTGGTTTCTGGCGAAGAGCAACGCCTTTTAAATATCCAATCAGAATGTTGGCTTGATGGAGGGGCAGCAAAATTAGTCAATAGACTGCCTGGTTTCGCAGACAAGAGGCGTGGGTATATTCACCGGTTTCGATCGGATGTCATCTCTCAAAACCGGATGGTGTTTGTGTAGAGGAAGTTTTGTTTTGCGAGTTTTCCGTCTATTTCGACTGACTGTGGATTCAGTTACTGCGCTGTAAAGAACAAGAAATGATATAAGTGTGAATTGCATTGCCTGTAACTGCTCAATTGTTCAAGGAGAGAATAAAAACCTGAGCTGTTTGAAGCGGCGGAACTCTAACGTTAGCTACACTTCAGACTAACCGGAGAGCACCTTCCTGCTAAGCTAACGTTACCTAGCTTGTTAGCGCGGCTAGCTGTAGGCTCTGGTTTACGTTGTGTTGAAGGGGCTCTCCGAGCTAACGAAGCCATGGGGAACCGGGGCATGGAAGACCTGATTCCCCTGATCAACAAGCTTCAAGACGCGTTCAGCTCCATTGGCCAGAGTTGCAATTTAGACCTTCCTCAGATTGCAGTGGTCGGTGGACAGAGCGCTGGAAAAAGCTCAGTCTTGGAAAATTTTGTTGGCAGGTAAGTGATTGTGGTTAATTAAATTAGAATTTTCAACTATCATAGTTTGCATTGTTTCTTGCGTGGTCTAGTAACATTTTCATTTTAAAATACAACTTACCAAAAAGCTAGCTAAGCTAACGTTATCAGTTTGTAACGTCAATATTAAATTAAGCACTTGTCGTTAAACTGCCTTGAAAGTGTCAAAGTGGCTGCAGTTTCAACAACTTGACGTAACGTTAGCCCATAAATGTCCTTTATGTGTCAAACCAGTGGACCTGTGGAAAACCTTTTCTTTTACAAAGTTTTGTGTACCAAGGGTGTGTGTACCTTAAGTGCAGGCTTTCCTAGTTTTGACAGGATAATGTTTACACAATAAGTATAAAAGTAAGCTACAACATGCTCTTTGCTCCAGTGAGCCCTCAGGTTGTTCCTCTGATCATTGCCAATACTTTGCCCAATATTTATGCCCTCTAAAACGGTTTGTAAATGTCAATTTTTACCTGGTTTCCGCTTTACACCCTGACATTTTAAGAAGCAACAAACTACCTTTAGACACACTTAAGACCTTTATGTATAATAATAAACAGTTTGTCTGTAAAGTACACATTGTGGCACTTAATTTTCCTTCACAGTGCAGATGATCTTGTTTTGTCATCCATCTATTCAGCCTTAGTTCTGAATGAGAACTTTTTCTTGTGGTTCTATTTATGTTTACATGTCACACCCAGAATGTCCCACATGACTTGCATTTACCAATTTTTATTTGGTCTGTAGCTCAAAGCTATTGATGGGAGTTGTATTGCGTCACATAGTTTGTTGTTAGATTAGTATGTTTATGATGTGGATATGAAAGTACAGACATGTTATTGGAAAAGCTCAGTGCAGTGGAGGTGAGCAAGCCACATTCTTTCCTTGGGGATGTAGATTTATATCCAGTCTATGTTATATAATAACAATAATACATTATGTTGTTAATAATAATAATAATAATAATAATATAATAAGGAAAGTTTGGGATCCCCTGCTGGAGCTGCTTCCAAAGCAGTTGAAGATACATGGATGGTTATATAATGCACTGACGCTACAAAATTAGCACCAGCTGAAATGCTGGTAAAATAAGAAATTGGCTGGTTTTTGACTGGCTTCAAACCCCAGTCAACAAAACAATAGTAATCTATTGAGTGGCTAGCAAATTTTGAACATTCGCTAACAATTTGGCCAGTGGACAACAAAGTTAATTTGTCGACCCTGAATTCATGGCTTTTGCACAAAAGGCACAAGCTCACATCTGTAGCAGACACAACTTCCCTTACTGTCTTCCTCTTTTGTTACAGTTTTTGGCAAAACTTTAGAAATGAAGGATATGCTTGACGTCTCGATTCTTTGTGGTGTAAAGGTTAAGTTACAGTGCTCATCAACAGGCTGGTCCTGTTGTCCTCTCCCACAACAGCAATATGTGAGATCACTCTACAGATATGGAAACAAAAAGCAAGTAAAGCAGCTTGTTTAGCAGGTTTTGAGAGAAAGAGAGAGAGAGAGAGAGAGAGAGAAAAAAGGAAGTACATTGTCTGTTAAGATTGCATGCAGACAAGCCTTTGGTTATAAACACACTGGCGAGAGCATGTTGTAACTGTTTCAGTCAAGAACACACACACACACACACACACACACACAGATCAGACTAGTGCACTTTCATTCAGATAAGTGGGACTTTGCACTGGGAGAGCACTTGCAGCATAACATCTGTAATTAACATGAGACATTTCATTGGACCTCCATTTTGCAGGACTAACGCAAGCACTTGGCAGATGTGCAATGGCTTGCACACTTGTACATGGTACGATAAAAAGTGCTGCTGCTACTTTTAATACATGTTGCTGCTGTGAGGGTGAACTTGAGGGCAGTCAAGGTGGAACAGTAGATGTTAAACTCATAACTACAAGGTCAAGTCTGGCTTCAGCCTGGAAGTGCTGCATATCACTATAGCAACAGGCGCGCTAATGTAAAGGTGACTCATTGTTGATCTAAGGGCTCATTTGAGCTCAGGAGCAGCCAATACCTAATCCTTAAATCATGTTCAGTCATCTGTTGCACACAATTATGAGTGTTTAGTGTTGTAGGATTAGGATTATTGATTTGCAGATTGTCTTTACCCATGAGCACTGAGCTGCTGTTACTGCCAGTATTTGTTGCTCTGTTGTTTCCATAATGGTGTGTGTGTGTGTGTGTGTGTGTGTGTGTGTGAGAGACAAAGAGAGTAAATGTTCCTCTTTTTCTTTCTCTTTTCTCTTTCTATATATACATTATAATTTATAATGACAAATAAATTATTCTGATAAATGAATATTTAAAAATTCAAAACGGTCAACTATTGTTATGAGTGTTGGCATTGCATAGTTTGTCCACCAGAGGGCGCTCTACAACATCCCTGTTGCCAACACTCTTATTTTTTTTTGTTCAAAGGACTTTAAGTTTCATATCTTAAGTTTGTATTTTTATACATTTTTATCAGAACTTTAATATATTTTGATGTTCCTCTGTTCTGACAATAAAACAAAGTATCATATTATTTAAATGAGAACTCATAAATACAAATAACTTTTGTTGGGGAAATCTATTTATGTTACGCTTTTCTTTTTTCCCCGCAATTTAAAAAATAAATAAATAAATTAAATAAATAATTTTCTATATCAGATTTTTAAATAACCAAACATTTGTATCGGGATCTGCCTTAAAAATCTTTTGTCGGTCAGGCTGTACTCCATGCTGATGTCATGATCAGATGGAGTAGGGAAACTGGAGCTAGATCATGTTTGCTGTGTAGTTTCTGTATCTCAGTAGTCTTGATTTTCTACCCGCCAAGTCAGGTGGGATTGAGGTTGCTCGCTGTGCTGTTTGATCCATTTTGTTGATGTGATTTAGGCCTCTATTCCCTCCGAGTTTGCGAGTGGAAACCAGAACACATTGACTGGCTGTGATCTACATACTTTGCTGGGCAGAAGCTAATCAAATATCTCTGGCTTAACAGCCGTGTGTGCGTGTGTTTGTGTGTGTGTGACCAAAAGTTTTGCTGACACATTGAATGTACTCTAAATTCATTATATAGCCTACATCACACACTTTTGAGTGTCAAAACTGGACTAAACGCATATTTCCATATCTTTATAATGTCACTATTCTTGGACAATTATGTGCAGTAGTTACTTGGTGCAATAATGTATTAGTTATATGTGCAATACCTGAAATGTTTGTAGTATGACATTTCACTGCTGCTACTTGTGTTCACACTGTATCTTATTTATGTTCACACTACTTCAATTATGGAAGCGAATAAGAGACATAAGTCTTTGAATTTTAACAGCCCCTGAATACTTAATGTTGAAATATTTTATTTAGAAAATTATGGATCTGAATTTATTTGTTCTCAATTCACCTCTTTGAAATTTAAATTTGAAAATTCTTGGTTTCCATTTTAAAAACATGAATTTCGATACATATTTTTCAATGGTCAAAAATTCAGATACAAAAATACAACTTGTAGAATTTCAGATAAAATAGATTCAAGTTGATCAAATTCGATTGCTGAAATTCAGATTGAAAATTCAATATCAGTCAAATTCAATTGCTGAAATTCAGATCAAAAATTCAAGTTAAATATTCACACAGTAACATCCGGGCTACCCAGGCTAGAGAAGCAGTTGCCTGCATACAATCGAACCGACGTCTGGCCTATCAGAACACGGCCTGTCTGTCATGTGACCCAAGATCTCGGTCGGCACGGATATTGAAACGGTAAACCGCTGTTAACATGACAGCCAGGGAACGACGGTGCTCTCAAGTTTGCTGTTCATGTCCAACCCAACTCAGGGCTCGATAGAAGTATGTTGTAGCTAAATATGTTTGGAACACATAGCTACGGTTTGTGTGACTTGTG